>RJWM01011611.1:0-17682 GCA_004363535.1 Dasyprocta punctata | reverse complement strand
TCAACACCAATTACAAAGTATTGATTTGTATTTTAGGCAATATAAACAAAGGTAACAATTTAAAGAAATTTCAAGAGCATGTTTCTTGTTCTTACCACAATTTAATGGTAATCACACAGTTCTTCAAGTAATGATTCGTAGACTAAAATTCCTTCCTTCTTAGGATGATTAAGTCTGCAACACGTGGCCTTGATAGAATTTGTGGAATGGGTGGAAATAATGAAGGTTTTTATACGTGAGATTTCCATAGGCCAGATTTGGAAGTGGACCATACGATTTTTCTCATATTCCATTTACTAGAATCAGTCATACAGTGATTATAAAATCGCTATTTTCAGAACTCAGATTTCTAACATCCTGTCCACTTGATCTATTTTCAAATGAGGAAATGCAATCATAGGTGGGTTAAAAATTTATTGAATTTCATCCTGCATGAAAACAGAACTAAATATAAATCTTTAAAAATCTAACTTTAGATACATACTAGCACTGTTTATTTAGTTTTATTTCACTAGCACTATCCATTTAATTTTAACATTTATTTTTAAATGTTGTATAATTCTGTGGTGTTGATAACTGTCCATTCTGATGGTGACTCATATGATGTCAATGCTAAATGAAAAATAGACAGTAAAGGTGACTTTGGTGAAGTTTCATATGAAAACAAAATTTCCTGATTTCTTTAGGAAATTAAATAAGAGGATGGCCTTGTTATATGGACAAAAGGCTTTGGCATGACAAAGACTTTACATGCATTTCATTCATACCCTGAGACAGTGGGAGTCTGGCAGAGGAAATGTCAAAGCAGTGAAGTATTAAGGCTGCAGTGTGGGTATTACTGTGAGAATCAGCAGCAAAACAGAGCCAAGTGGAAAGATTTGAAACATTTGTGACATGGACAGATATAGAATGTGTGTGATGGTACAATGAAGAAGAGTGTCAAAAAGTAGGAATTGTATACTCTAGGGTGCCCTATGACCTGAGTACTGACTCCGGGTCCTTTTACAAGGGAATTATTTCCCAGAGTTTAGCCAAAAATATACTTAGAAGCAGCTATAGCTCTGGTTCAAACATGCCCACTTACAGCTTGCCCTGGAAGCATACTTTGGCATTGTTCATTTGCTGCAGTTTTTGCAGGGATATAGAATACAAGAGTTATGAGGTTGTGGTAGCTTCTACTAAGATTTCCAGTGAAATACTCGGATACCAGATTGGCTATAATGAGGTCAGAGTGCCTGCAAACAGCCCCTGCCAGGATCACACGTGGAACTGAGGGAATGAAGCAAAATCTACAGTGAAGACTCCCAATCTCCTGAACTACTAAGCCTGTGATTTGCCACACTAGTCATGGAAAGCTACAGACAACATGAAATGGCAGAATGGCCATGTTGGTTGCACCCAGCAAAGGCATAGGAATGGCACTGCCCAGGTCCTGGCTAGCCCATGTCCGACTACAGTGTGCTCAGATACCACACATGGATTTAACATTTGCCCAGATGGGTTTGGTGTTGAAGTAAGTCCTTCATGATTTCTAGATTAAGTGCCTCCTTATTAGTTTTCTTTTCCTCTGTTTTGTAGTAAGAATGTTCACTCTATGCTTGTCCCAGCATTGCAACTTAGACGTATATAATCTTTTAGATGTCCCCATAGATTTTTAGATTTCTAAATCAAATAAAAAAGCTGAAAGTTCATCTTGAGTCTCAGAAGATAGTTTAGACTTGGACTTCATTTTTTTTTTCCAGCGTGGCAAGTTTTGGAAGGTGATGAAAATTTAGTAGGTGAAAGTTGGTGGGAAGTCCTTAGTTTGAAGGAGATTTGACCTTGATGAGCAGTGTGTGACCCAAGTCTCTCCCTCTTTCTGTTTCCTTACTCTCAGGTGCTTACTGGCTCATGATATATATAGTTGTGCTTTGTGAAGTACTTGACATCACAACTTTCTGGTAATCTACAGGGGGCTCAAAGGTATATAACTACCTGATTACCATCTGAGACTGCCAAAGCACTGGACCATTTTAAACCTCTCCTAATTTAACTAATTCAAGCATGTTGCTACAGTAACAAAAAACTGACTAATGCTCCAAAAAGCACGCAATTATACATATTTATAGGATGTTATATGGTTGTTCAATAAATGTTTACTCTGCAGAGTCTTAAACTTAGAGTAAAAATATACCCCTTTGTCTTGGTTACTCTTTACTTGTTGCTGAGACAAAACACCTGACACCCCAAATTAGGGAAGGAAAGGTTTATTTAGCTTACAGTTGTTGGAGGTTTCAGTCCACAATCAGCTGGCTCCAAGGCAGGGTGGCATGGCACAGGAACAACACTTCAAGGCAGCAGCCAAGCAAAAGCAGCCAGAGTAAAAGGGGGGACAGAGCAAGCTTCTTTCCTCCTTTATATAGTATACAGGACACCCCCGCCCCCAGGGTGGGTGTAGCATCCACAAATCTCCTTGCCTTCCTTTGTACAGGATGAGGATGTTTACAAAGTAAGACCCCTGGCTCCCTACTGAGTCTCCCAGTTAAACTTCTGACCTTCTCAAATTGTAACAATGACCAGGTAACTGTGCTCTACACCCCAGGATGTAGAGCTGCTGAGTTACTTAATTAAGCTGCTAGACTTCTCAAGTTGACACAATGTATAAACCGTAGCACCCTTTGAATATTTGTTATTTCTCTATGAGAAAAAAATTTAAAAGCCTTTATCCCAGATTTTCAGGCACAGCCTATTATTATTATCTATAGCTACATTTTTTAGCCTTGTGTATTTATCTGAAGAGTCAGAGAACATTCACATTGATTTCAAGTTTTCATGTTTTCAAATTTCAATCAGAAACTAAATGCAAATTGGAAACCAACAAGGGCTAGTTTTACTCTAAAGGGGTAGGATCAGACTTGCCCCTACCAAAATTATACAAAACTTAAGCAAAGCTTTTATTCATGTGAAATAGAGGAATAAAACAAAATTATACATCAATTTTTCATCGGGTTCATTGAACAAAATGAGTTCTGTTACTGTGCAAAACACATCTGAATGTCTTGCCTGTATCTAATTATAACATAGTACCTATTGATCTATCTCTCCTTGTCTCTCATTCCTTACTCTTCAGACTTTGTTAATCAAGACTATATTTTCACATCTATAAAAATTTTTTTAAGATGAGTGAGAACATGAAGTACTTGTAGCTGGCTTATTTCCCTGGTTCTATTTATTTTGCCACAAGGGATAAGATTTTTATTTTTTCATAGCTGAATAGTGTTCCATAGCACATGTGTATCTAATTTTTAAAAATCTAATCATGAGTTGATAGACACTTAGTTTTTTCCTTGTCTTGGCTACTGTTCATAGTGCTCCAATAGACATGAGAGTACAGGTATCACTTCAGCATAGTGATTTCATATGCTTTGGATGTCTACTGAAAAATGAGATTGCAGGATCTGATGGTGAATCTACTTTTAGTTTTTCAAGAAACTCTCATATTATTGGACTCAGGTAATTTTTCCAGGATATCTAAGGTTCCATGAAAGAGTAAAAATTTTTTACTCCTACAGATTTTTTTTTTCTTTTTTGGTGTGATAATGAAGGAGAGATACAGGTTCCTCCACAAAACTACATCTCCAGCTGCCCCCCTCCCTGTTTGAGACAGTCATTCTTAATTGCCCAAGCTGGGCTCAAGTTTGTGATTCTCATATCTGGCTTCCCAGAATGCTAGACTAGAGGCAGGCATGCTTTGCTTTGTTTTCATCTACCATGTAACAAGAATTCCAGTGTCATTAGACTATATCAAGTGAAAGATTGACATAATTAGTTTTCTTTTCTTTCTTTTTTTTCTTTCTTTTCTTTTCTTTCTTTCTTTCTTTTCTTTTTCTTTTTCTTTTTCTTTTTTCTTTTTTAGACAGAGTTTCACTGTGCAGTTCACACTAGCCTTGAACTCACTTTTTACCCCAGGCTGGCCTGGAACTGGAGTCTTGCTACTGAGGAGAAACTCAAGTCTTCCAGAGGCCTACATGAGTAGCTTTTCCTTTTCGGGGGCCTCCTTTCTTCTAACAGTTCAAGTGAGACGCTTTTTCTGAGAAAGTTGAATACAACTATCTCTGTCACCTTTCCTGCAGTACATGTGGCAAGGATCTCTAAACAGACCATTTTGATTTTAATTGGTCTGCAGGAGCCACTTCTTTCCAAGTTTTATGAATACTTGGTTGCCAGAGCAGACACCAGGTGGTCTCTCTGGTCCAAGCAATGGCAGGACTATGTTTCCGTATATTTGGATGGCCTGTTGCATTTAGCCTAGATTAATAAGTTGCTGTAAGAATTCCGCAGTCTCTAGGTCTACTACTGTATCAGAGGATAGAAATGTTCTTCAGTGTGACTTCTCAAAATGGGCTGAAACTTAAACCACTTTTGGACATGTTTCAAACTCTCATGAGAGCTATTGATAGTCATCAGTGCCAGGATTCAGACGTCTCTTTCCAAAGTTATACCAGAGCTCACTATAGGGTATGGTTGACTCTCTAGACCTTTCCAAAAGAATTGGGTCTTCATATAGAATAGAGACAGTACTTCATCCCTAAAACTTTTACCAAGCCCTGAGTTATTTGAAAGGTAAAAGAAGGCCCATTGTCACTCTGCAGTGACTGGAGTAGTCCAAATTAGGGGATGATTTCTTGAAAATGCACCTTTGACTATCATTATAGCCTCTTCTGAACAGATAGGAAAGGCTTCAAACTGGCTGGTAAAGGTGTCAGTTAGGACCAAAATCTGTTTAAAAACTCAAAATGGTGGTATGTGGGTAAAGTTAAACTGCTAGTCTTCCCTAGGGTAACAAAGGAGGTTCCAACAAAGGTTTCAAAACAGGAGGTGGTTTGGGCTTGCCAGAGTTGTTGTAGGCATAGAGTAGGCAAGCTTTGTAGACCGGTAGGTGGTTGCTGCTTGGCCTAAAAATTCTGGTTTAAAACAAAGAAAGTTAACACCTTAAGGCAACCTAATAAATTGAGTCAGACCTTTTAACCTCTTCTTGTTTGTTTTTCTATAATATTAAACATATTTTCCATCATACTGTTCTTTTTATCTGTGCTCATACATTATTCTGATTATCTAGTAAATAGATTAACTTATTATTTTTATTCTTATTGTCCTGTAACTGTATTCTCTTTGTCTAGCTAATGTTACTTTTCCCGGTAACATCCCCAACATATTATTATAACTTTAGATAAAAATAGTATTTTTCGGAGCTTACAATTGTCATTGAAGTTAAATGCTGAGAGAGTAGGATTAGAATTGGAACCAGAGAACTTCTGTGGACTGTGGGTCCTTTTTAAAGCCTTTTGTCAAATGGACTAAGTTGGATTATCCATGGACTTAGATGAGGTAAGCCCTTAGATGAGGTAAGTGCTTATAGTGTGCAGGAACAAAGTCCTGATAACTTAGAATTCTTCTCTGACTCTCATTAATTTCTTTTAATGGTGACTTCAATTACTGTTACTCCAAATTTATTCCTCATTTAAAGCATATTTATAAGTAATAATTCAAAGCATAATATCTAATATTTTTATCACCTTAATGGAATGACTATAGCACTTTATGGTTTTTTTACTCTAGCATAGTCAAAGAAATAAAAACATTTTGTTTTAATCATATAGACAGAAATATCATAAAGGAGTGTATGAAAAATCTTAAAGGAAATGTACAATCCGCAAAGCTAAATAAGGATATGATGCTAAAATGGCAAAAAGTATAACTGGATGTAGGAACTCAACCTTTTAAAGGAAGCATGTCAATTTTAAATGTGTAGCCATTTTTAGAAGGCTTTATGTGTGTTGATATGTTTTCCCCTACTTGCACATGGATGATCAAGCACTTTAATGAAGATGATATGGAAAATATACTCTCACGTGGGTCAATATTTCCTAATAATAATTTCTGAAATTAAACAAATGACATACACTGTTGCAGTTAGTGTGAGCCAACCAAAGCCTTCTCAGGTCTGTCTGTCAAAGTTAACAAAATGGATTATCAGCAATGGACCTATGCTCCTAGAGATCCTTTGATAATCTTAGGTAAGCCTGTAGGGAAGTGTGTTACAGGGAGCTAGGAGGATTTTCTTTTTTACTTCTTTGGTTGTGGACAGAAATGAAATTCTGAGAAAAACTGAAATTCTGAAAAACTGAAGAAGCCAACACTGAAGTCACTTCTCTCGTAACAGAAATAACACAATTTTTGGCAAAAGTGCTGCTATTATGTCTCTTGAAATTTGTAGTTGAGTCATAGATATGAAATAGAGAATGGGAAGGAATTAGTAAGTGTAAAACAAAAAAATAAAATAAATGAACAAAAAAGGCAACAAAATCTGTGAGTGCCTTAAATTCCAAAGGAAACCTTCTCTTCCTATATGAGAAAAAGGTGATTGTTTCCTTCATGCTTGGTTATAACAGAACATACTTCTTTGATCTTACTCTCTGAAGAGCTTTCTTTCATAATTCTTATGCATAGTAGAAAACAGAAGAATGCTCATGGGATTAATGAATGCATCCTGGGACTATCAGTATGCTACTCTAAGGCTTTGCATCAGCAAAAAGCACAAAACTTGTTACAATTTTAAAATATAATTATGTGGTCTTGGTGGAATGAAAATGATCTGTGCTTCAGTTACTTTTATTTACTAATTGCGTATGAAATCCTTGCTATGTTGAAGGTTCTGTATTAGTTATGGACAGAGATCTCACAAGCAAGATACAGTGCTCTATCTCTGCATTCTCAAAGATCTTCTGGATTATAAAAATAAAACAAAATAACAGGGATCTGCCAGTTAGAAGAGGTAAATGAGGAAGAAATTTTACAAAAGATAATGAAGTTTCAAAACTTCAAAAACAGTGTTTATATTTTGTTTCATTTGTCTTATTTTTAGTGAGGATGAAATATGCATTCTAAAATATATATTAAAGGTATCACTTTTTAAAAATTAAACATATCTGCTTATTTGTAAAATTACCACTAAAGCATTTTAAAGAAAGTCCAAATAGTTGTGATTCAAGTACAATAGCATTAGGGCAAACAGAGCACAAATTTATATGGATTCTAAGTCTGAATAAAATATTCTGTTTGAATGCATGTGCACTTCTGTTTTGAAATGCATAATGCTAAATAAAATTTCCTTCAAAAGCATGACTTAAGTAAGTTTGCTTTTATTTTTATTTTATCAGTGATCTAATACTAGGTAAATGCACAAATACCATTAAATAAGGTAGAATATAGTCATTTGACTTTATGAAATGCTCTGAGATTCACATATGTATTGGAAAGAACCACCATCATTGGTAACACTTTTATTGGCATGAATGTTCCCCATAATACTAAATGAATAGGATGCTTCTTAGTTCCTGTATCTCTTAATGTCTCAGCAGCACTTAATGTTAACTATCTCTGTCTTATTAGTGTTTATCCTGAACTGTTTATTCTAGGTATTTTCACATTGTACTTTCTTTATCTCTCCCTACCAGGCTTCTTGCAAGTCTCTGTTGCTAGCCCATCTTCTATACCATCTTGCCTTTCCTTTTGGTGTACTTCAAACTTGGTCCTAAACCTGTTCTCTTATCAAAATTGACTCTTTCCCTAGAATGACTTATCCATCGTTCCAACTGTAATTACCCTCTGCGCCTTTGATTTTTCTTGAGTTCCTATAGGTTTAATCATTTGTAAATTATTTGTAAATTCCAAAATACTTTTGAATCATACATGTCCAAAATTAAACACAACATATTCCACCCACATGGCTTCATATCTCAAAATATGGGATTTATTACTCATACTCTCTGTGTACTATGATACGAGATTTTTTAGTAATACCTTGTAATGTCTTCTTCTTCCAAATAGAGCACAAGTTAAAAATTATAGAAAAAGCAAAGAAAAATAAAGTTAGACATGTTAAACATTGCTGAGAAGTGGCTATACATTGAAAGTTCTCCCTTGATTATTATTGAATTATTTCATAGCCATTCGTTAAAAAAAAAAAAAGGCAGAATCAAATCCACATGACACACTGAAAAGCAAGTACATATCTCCACAATGACATCAAGGGTTTTTCTAGAAAATTGGCTCATACTTACTTGGATAAACCTTTCAAAAGGACGTTGTTTCTTTCAGTGCCAATAATGCCAATGGATAGGTCTGCTTTGAATCATCACTTATTATCAAAAATGCATTTGAACATTAATGTTCAAAATGCTCTTCTAACTTCAGCCTGTGCCCAAAAAGGGTGAGTATACCAGCTCTGGGAACAAATTAAAAGGTTGTTTGTGTTCTTTTCCAGAGAACATGCTTCTGAAAAAGATATATTTGCTATTCTTTGTAAACTACAGGATAATGCATCTGGAATAACTATCTTGGTACTTTTAGAATTAGCTGGGCAAGCCTTGTTGCTGCCTTAAGAGATTTTTAATTATATAGTTTATTTCTGTAATTACTTTATTTTATAGTGCAGTTACTTCCTGTAAGTGCACTTTGTGTACGTGGCAACAGTTGTTCCTTTAATTATAAGGTTAAGTATCACATAATTACAGGGTAAACACACAGTTATTTTTGTCTTGTGTGCTAGTGTTTAGGTAAGTTGGTTTGTGCAAAGGAGCCAGCTGGTACTTAGGAGTGTTTCTTTTGATTCCCTTATAAATAGATTTCTGCAGAAAATAAGATTGTCTACTACATTATTTTTTCTTTTAAATCTTTGACAAGTGCAAGACCAAAGAATACCTTTATAAAATATGTATATGATACAATGAGAGCTAACATCACAGACTTTCATGTTTCCATACTGCGGAAAATTTTCTTTCATAATTACCAAGAAAAGCATCTATGCTCATGCCTTAGTATTTCTCAGTTTCAAATTTCATTCTTTGTCATTGCTACCAACTGTTAGCTTTAATCTACTGCATTTATCTGAAAAGCAGAAAAAATAAAGCCACAATTTAAAGTGTATTATAATATTAATTAGTTTACAAGCTAAAAGAACAAATGGAAAAATGTTGAGGTTCATTTCAGCTTCTTTGACTATTATCATATTTTTGAGATTTGGTGATTTTGTTGTTGTTTATTTGTTTGTTTTTGATATAGGATCCTATTTTTTTGTCTTTCTTACAGTCATACTTTTGACTCACATGTAGAATAATAAAATATTCTAGTTAAAATTGGAGTAAATCTCTAGAAGCTAAGTGGTCAGATGTATTGCATTAAGTAAATTTGGAGTCACAGTCCAGTATCTGGAATGAATGAAGGACCACAGGGAAACAAATGCCATAGGATGCTCAACCCAATGCCAGGCATTTATCTTAAGAGACAAGATTGCAAGCAAAAACTACTGCACAAAAATCATGTTAGCTGCATGCTAGTGGGGCTTTGTGTTTGCCCAACCTTATGAAAATATTTTAAGTCTTTTTCAGATAATACTTTTTCAGGGAAAATTAAACATGTCTTGTAATATAAAATACTATATGTTGTGGAATCTTCTCATGTCATAATACTGTAAACTTTACTTACTATGAAAAAGGCATTTTAATTTAAATCACGAAGACCTCTGATTTCACATATAAATCACAAAATCATACTGCAAAATGAGCTAGGAGATGGCTAAGAATAAAAGATAATTAACACATGGGTAAAAGAAAAATAACATTTCAAAACCTAGGACCTTGCTTCCTCATTTGTACAATTCCTCTTAAAGATGAATTTTATGCATGGCTTAATAGAGAAAAAGAATATTTAAAAAAGGAAGAGAAAGGGAAAGAAAAGGAGGCAGACATCTCAATTATTTCTGCAGCATACATGAAAGCAAACTAACTTACTTTTTTCATGACTTCCTGTGTAATAGGATTGTACCTTGGAAGTATAGTCTAAAGCTCTGAATTATCAGATGGTAACTTATAACTATGATCTTGAAGTTTTAAGATATCTTCTGATACAGTTTATTTTCTATTAAATCTAAACACAACAGATTGAGGTTATGGTTTGAGTCTGATGAATTTATTAGAATTACCTCATAGTCTCTCAATACATAATGAGAGGTTATATAAACAATCAGAACTCATTTTGAGTTAATTTTTGCAGCATTAAATTATTTTTGTTTTAAAAACAAAACCTTTGATAATAGTTTGATAACTAGCACACAAATATAGTACACATTCACACATACACATACTATTAAAAAACACTATTCAAAAACAAATGTATTTATTAAGCATGACTTAGAAATCTTTAATTACTCTTTCCATTCTTCCAAATGATTTTTCTGAATGACATAGTTGTAGCAGCCTATGCTTCATCATTGATCAAGAATAGTATTTGGCAATGACCTAGCCTTTAGACAGACTGAAAATAATATCCATTATGCATTTTTAACTATTAGTTTATTCCCACATTATTACTGGTTTCTAACTTGTGGTAGTTGCTGTGGTATTTAAGAACAATTGGTAACCATATGTGTTGCATGATAGAAGAATCTAAACAACTGAAAAAAATGTTTCCTCAATACATTTTGTGCATATGATTTCAGTGCAGTTAAACATAAGGAATCTGAAGATCAGAGATTTCTTTGGGCAACTGTCAACACTATCTGGATATTTTTCATATGTTTGTAGGGTTACCATCATACATTCTCATAAGAATACTGATGTGAAGAGTGATCCTGAAAGATATACTCTAATCATATGTTTATTTCCATGTTCACATCATTCTACATGAAAGTTAGTATCAACTTAGACTATTATTGCATAAACATGTTTATATTGTTTTCCTGGAAAATAAAATTTATAAAGATACCAGAACCTGGGCAAACTGAAAAGATTCAGGGTTTTTTCCCTCCTAAAACAGAGTAACTATGGACCATCCAATGGTTTCAATTTGCTTCCCCAAATTGTTTAGTTCAGATTATATCAGAAAGGATATCTGCATTAGGATTTTGCTTGTCATTAGCAACATTCTTTAATTTGGTTAACAAAATCTGTGTTCCCAGCCCAGAGTCTTGTATATGATTCTACTGCTTAAGAGAATACAACCAATGAAGCATTCCAGAGGGACATCCAACATTTGATAACAAATTATGGTGATAAAAAAATTTTTAAAACTGCAAATCAGGAGTCCACAAATCCAGAGAATGTCTTGAATTTTACTTGGATGATGTGTTTCTACTGTACTTTTCATCTGAATTTTCTAATGGAGTTGGCAAGCATTATCTTATTCTCGGTAATTTTATATGAAATCACTATAGGGAAATATTTCTGCTTTGTAGTTACAGTCACAAGGGTGCATTCAAATTCTTTCTGCTTTGATAACTCAACTGAAGGTGTGAATTCACTACCTGATGCCAAAAAACTACAGAGAACAGATTACAAAAGCACAGATACAGCGTTCCCAATTTCATCTCTCCTGCTTGTGCAGATACATTTCCTATCTTTGTATTCTCCGAAAAAGTCAACAGAGATTTTCTGAGACAGCAGGTCTTCTTTGGCAGCAGAAAAAAATTTGAGGTGTTCTTTCCTTGGTAGGGAATCTCAGCAGTTTAAAAATGTGTAGAACTACATTTACTGTGATGGAAATATATTTTGTTAAATATTCGCCAAGATTTTGGCAGACATAGTTGGTGCTAGGAATTGGAAATAGCAAAATAAATGAAAACTAGAACAAGTAACTCAGTCTCATAGGTAAAAGTGAAACTACTGTAATTCCACCATCTGTAACAATAGCTGCCTCATTGTCTCCTTTCATTACATATTCAAATAAGTCAATATATAGTTTGACAATGTTAAAACACAAATTAATATGGGACAAAGCCACAGAGAAGTGACAGAACAAACCTATTTCACTGAAGTATCTGAGGTTGAAAGACATTAAGTAACTCATAATTGGTACAGAGCTGCTAAATAAAAGAACTAGTACACAAGTAGTTGTAGGACATTTGTCTCCAAAGGTAGCTCTTTTTGAAACTATATGGCAGTGTCATGGTCTAAATAAGATGTGATGAAGACTTATGTGCAAAATTTAGTTGAGTTAGCTTGTGTAGATCAATGTCCCTGGGTCCACTACACTTACTCAGGAAGGTCATAAAACTTACTCAGTTATTGAGCAGCCATGACTAAGGCCTGTGCCTCCATTTCACTTTACCACGTCTTGGATGTGATATTGGCAATGTACTTCTTTGTAATGTTGAGTGCTACTATTTGAAATTTTTGTCCTTTGCAAAACCCAAGTGTTGGAAACTTAATTTCCATTACAATTGTGTAAGGAAAAAGTGGGGCCTTTCAGGAGGCTTAGGTCATAAGTGCAGAGCCCTCATGAAGACAGTAATATCACTTTTGTGGAAGTGGCCTTGCTTATTTCCACAATACAATGATGTAGTGTCTGTCGTCCTTTGCCCTTCTCTATACTGCCATGTGATGACAGCACAGTAAGAAGGTCCACACCAGATGCTGGCCTCTTCTTCATGAACTTTCCAACCTCTAGAACTGTGAGAAAATAGTCTTTTTAAATAAATTACCAAATATAGTAGTCTTTTATAGTAGCAAAAATAGACCAAGAGATAGATCAAAAACTCTTCCTTCCTTTCTCAGATCCAGAACATGCATATCCTAGGATACTTTCCTTACTGAAGAAGGAAGATCAGAAGGAAGGACAGAAAGATCCCCAGAGACACCTTTTACTCAGGGATCATCTGTTTCCTATTGATGGTATCTGGGTTTCTGGGAAAAGTTATCCTGAGACTGTTTGAGTGGGTGGTTTCTTAGCTTTCATCATCATAAAATTTCACTTGTAACCCAGTGAACTGTGTGTTTAAAACCTTCATTAAATGAATATAAGTAGCAGTAGGAACAAAATTAATAAGCCAATATGAATATTTCTTTTATGCAAGAATAAATTTTCTCAATTTCTATTATAGAACTCTATGCAGACTTTTAAATATACTTTTGAAGGACATATGAGGATTGAGAAAATAATTTCAAGCCTTATTTGGAATAGTGTACAGTGCAAAATCACCTATAAATTTGTATGCATAAGTAACAAGAGAAGGAATTCAATCATATAGATTCCAAAGGCAACCCAATAGTAAAATCTTTCAAAAATGGTTTTGGGAAAAAAAGGACATCCCCATTGAAAAAGTGAACCTCAAACTACTCCTCTTACTCTATTCAAAATTTATCTCACAATAAATCAAAATATAAGTGGATACTTTTTAAAAAAGTAAATGAGAGAAAACTCTTCGTGACATTATGTAAGGCAAAATATTTGAAATATTACACCAAAAGTCTCAAACATAAGTAAAAAGATGATAAATATGTATTAAAAACATACTCTGCCAAGGACATTGTCGAGAAAATAAAAAAACCACAGACTGGGAGAAAATATTTTCAAATCAGGTATCAAAGAATTTGTATCTTGAATAAATGTTAAACTTTCAAAATAACAATAGGAAAATTTGAATAAAAAATAGAGTGACTAGAAAATGGACTGTTACTCAAAAGAGTCTTTGAATGAATCCTTCATCTAAGGAAAAATAGAAAGAGCAAATGAACCCAGGGAAATAAAGTTCATACTGTCACTAGAGAAATGCAAATTAAACATACAAGGAGATAGGTTGAGGAAATTCTTTAGGATGTTGGAATTAATCTGCACCTCATATGTACTAATGGTTGCCAGAGGCTATGCACACCTAAGCCTCAAAGAAATATCACCCAAAAAGGCAAGTGTTTTATTTTGTTTTGTAAAACTTTAATTATATTCAATGACTAAAAGAGAGAAAAAAGGAAAATTCCACCAAAAATATTATGGCACAGAAATAACCAACAGATCATTTAAAGAAACCCTCTAGAATCAAAATATCCTTAAGAATTTAATGTATAAAACAGACAATTTTTCAAATAAGTGGGAAAGATGTAGAGGTCAATGAATGATTTTGAGGACACTGGGAAAATACCACATCACCAACATAATAATAAATTTCCTTCTAAATCTAGTATTTAAAACCAAAAAAAGAGGAAAACTTATGAAAAATATTGTCTTAGTATTAAAGAAAAGAATTTGCATCTTCAGTATGACACCAAAGGCACCACCTTTAAAGTAAAGTAAGACTACTAAGTTTGAATAAATAAAAACTAATAATTCTATTAGTTCATGGAAAGTAACTGTGAGTGCTTATACTGTTTGATCTGTTTTGCATGCCAATATCTTGCAATCTGAGCAACTATTTCAAAGATAACAATATATAATATAGTCACCATTGCTAATTTCCTATCACGTTTTTTTGAAATCCTATATTTTTGTTGTTTTCTAGCATTGTGTTCTTTTAATCTCTTTAAAATAAAAAATATTCTTAAAAAATATAAGGAATGTGAAAAGAAGAATGATAACCTAGGGAAAATCATATCACCATGTAAGCAGCCATAGTATTTCATTATGTGCAAATGTCATACTATTTCTGCTCAGCTTCAAAATGAGGCAGATCTAGCAAATTGGGAATGATTCTTAAAAAAAAATTCTAGAGCTAACTGGGGAAAAAATGAGATTTTTCTCTGATAATAAGACGGTATAGAGGAAACATAGGTCCACTGGTTCCGTGAAATGTCAGGACTACACTGACACTGGAAGAGAATGTGAAAGGGTGTGAAATAAGAGATAGTTAAACAATGTCTGGAGCATTTCATTTGGTGCCTGGGTACAGACATTTGAGAACCACTTTGGACTTGTCCATTTCATGAACTAATGGATTGCTTAGCTAATTTGAGTTAATGGATTACTTAGCTAATTTGAATTATATTTTGTTTTAGTTTTAAGTCTTAATCACTAACGTACACTCATGAAAATAATGGATAAACGTCTGCTAATAAAAGTGCTTCCCAATAAATTAGAAAACAGGAGGTACCTTAGAAAGATATATAAGCTAAAAGATACATGCAAATGATCAATTTTAAAAAATCAAAAAGTAAATTAAAGTTTTGTACTCTTTTTACATTTCTTTGGGATTTGCTCTTCTGTATTGACAGTAATAGAAAAGAATATTTAAGTGAAGATTTGGACAAGATTTAGGAAAATAAGACCATCATATTATGTTAGAGAATATGAAAATAAAATGCCCTTGTTGAATTTTTCAAGGTACCAACATTTTATAAGTTCATAAAATTTGTTTTATAATAAATTTAAATAGGGAAAAATGTATACACAAATGCAATTGTAACAGATCACATAATGTTGCAAAAATAAATATTCTAAAATTCATTAAATAATAACATTTTGTCAAATGGAAATCTATGAAATTTTTAAAAATAATCTCAATTGTCAGGTATAGAAAGAAGATAAGTAAGTTTACAAGCAATTAATATTATATAGTCTGCATAAATTCTTCCTCTTTTAATTATAAATTATCAATTACCATGAATGGAAAGAAACAAAAAAATTCAAGGAAAATGGGGATGGGGAAACTGGAATCACAGAAATGCTTAGCAAAATTGTCCCATATACATGAGTATTACTTTGTATTTTTATGAAATACATAATAAGAATGAACAAGTCTTATTATTATGCTAATCTGAACAATTGGGTTGCAAAAATTTAAAAGAAAAAATATTATTTGATTTTCTACAAGTGATCACATAAGAATTTCTTTTGTTTCTCGACTTGCCCTCTGTTAAAACCAGAACAAAATTCTTTTACAGCATAAATATGGAAGATATGGAACATAATATACTGTCTGTGAGTAGGACAAGTGCCAGACAAAATGAGGCTTGATCTCCAGAAGACAGAGAATAGATATATTTTTCAGGGTTTACTTCATCTACCAGATTACTAAAGTCCTATTTAGTCCAATATCCCTTTCCTTCCAGTCCTTCTCATTTGTTCAATAGTAATGTCAGAAAAAATAGCTTGACATGCAAGCAGAGATGGACAGAATCTATAGTTTCTATATTATAGACTATATAATTCTAATGGAAGAAAAAAATGAATGCAATCTTTGCTTTATATGTCTAAGAACATACTTGCCATGTTCAATGTTTTGACCCTATTGTTTCTCTTAAGACACAAATATCATCCAGATTATGTAAATTCTTACTAAGGGCTTTGTTTTTACATGTTAGATCAAAAGATGTAACCTTTATGTAAGAAAACATTAAAATTCTGATCTTCAGACATTATTATATTACTTTACAAGACAAGTGTTCAGTGAAATAAAAAGATCTCTATTCATTCCTAAATGTGTTAGGACTTATGCTTATTGTGCTTGACATAGTTATCTACAACATTAATTGTTTCTACTATTCATTATATTCAGTATTCTACTATTCTATTATGTTCTATAGAGTCATCAGAACACTGAATTAGCAAAATCTGAATCACTGTTCTAAGGGAAAACACAGTGTTAGGCTTCTACAAGCCTGTGGTCACAGAATTTTCATCAAGTAATTAATACCTAGCCCAGTTTTGTTTATGCTAATAATTAAAGACGATTCCTTTAAATACATTGCTGATTTTTTAACATTGAACTTTAGATCAAGAGCACAGTAATTTATGCCTAAACAAAGCTTGTCTAACACAGAGATTTCCTCCACAAGGCACATCACAGGATTTTGCTTAGGATCAATAAACTGCACTTCATCATTGCATCTGGGGACTATTTTAAACAATGAAGTCATCAAGAAAAATGTCGAAAACTGAGAAGTACGTGGCACCTAAATAGGCTATGCAAAGGACACTTTTTGGAAATCTGATAGGTGAAACAGAAGGATGATGTGGTACACTTCAACCTTACTGGTAATGTGCATGGTGAACAGGTCAAAGATTTTACTGATCTGTGTAAGTTTACGAATTATCTCTAAGCACTGTAAGTAATGATATTAGGCTGAAAATGTTAATGAATACATTATATGAAAATATAGAATCTATGAACAGGCAGATAAGTAAAATATTTAATTGAATTGCTTTTGAGATTCATGAGGAGCAAGAGGTAACTTCTAGATTTTACTGTGTAGATACTGACAGTGGTTATGTAATTGGAGACTTGGTACAACTACCCTTCAGAGACATGGGCACCTGCATACCCAAGAAAAAGATAAGTGGGTGCATTGAAAGTAGTTACTGCACATGAGCAGACTCCAATTCAGAATGGATTAACTTTTTTTAAAAGCAGAAATAATGCTTATTGTTGACTGAAGTTAAAGAAGAAAAGAGGAAGTAAAGGGTAAGGAAGGTAGAGTTGATTTTCTTTTCTTTGATTTACAAACTGGGTAATGATCAGCAATCAAAATTTGCATCAGGTAGGATTCAATGTCTTTCAGTTAAAAAGGTTTATATTGAAAGATATAATGATATTGTATGGGGGACAGTTTGTTTTAAAACACACAAGTATAAAATACCACCATTGTTAATAGCGTAACGAGTTATATTACACTTGAAGCCCATAGTCTAGGTCATTTACACCTCAGAATCTTTTAAAGATCTAAGAATAGAGAGTCCTGCCTGCAAAATGGCCGACCTGATGACTCCACCATAGGGAGGCTCCCTGGAATATACCTCCCAAATGCTGGAATACAAAATAATACAATAACAGAAAGAAGGAAAGGGGAGGGAGATGGATCCTCTGGACCTAAGAGGAGTCTAGGATGAGAACTGTAGCCCTCGGAAAGAGTAAAAAAAAAGAAGAAGTAAACAAACAAA
>RJWM01011610.1:0-59058 GCA_004363535.1 Dasyprocta punctata | reverse complement strand
GAGTGTTCTCATCCATGCTTCAGAGTCTGGGATTGTTCCTTGGCCCTCCGTTTGCCGCAGCGAGGCCGACACTGTCTCCTGTTCCCTAGGTGGCACCGCTGAGGCGCAGGTCACATGGTGGCCCTGCACTCTGTCTGTCCTGTTAGCCGCACAGCCGCTCCAGATCCTGATGCCAGATAGCGTGGTGCCCCTGCTGAGTGCTCGCTTGGAGGGATGTTGAGCTGTGCAGGTCTGGGTGCCGAGCTTTGAAGGGTTGAAATACCCAGCTCCGAAGATCAGCTACTCTAAGATTTGGTGTTTTTATTGCTTTTAGTTGTGACTCTGATGTATGGCTTAACAGTGAGTGTGGCTGTCTGGTCACAGGTTTCGGTAACAGTCCAAAACACCTCCTCCACATCCCAGATCCAACCGTTTCCCAGGGAACCGTAGAAACCACAGGGAAATGTTGGCTTCAGGACCAGCTCAGCACCTTGTATAAAGGAGGATTTTCGGTGCACGCCCACTCCAGAGATGGTGTCAGGAGAGCCACAGTCTGGGATCCTTTTCCTGTGCCCTCCTTTCTGGGGCCAGGCAGGGGAGGGCCCCAGGAGTAACTGTCTCCTCTGTGTCTAGACCAGCGTGGTTAACTACAACGACCAGAGGCCAGCCACCGAGAGGAGCGCCCAGCTGTTCTTTGTGGTCTTCGAATGGAAAGATCCTTTCATCCAGAAAGTGCAAGATGTGAGTGTCATTTGTGATTCGAGGGCCCGTTCCCCACTGTGCTGTGCGTGGGCTCCTTCCCGCAGGCCTTCCACCTGCTGTCCTTGTCTTCTCAGAGCATGAAACACCTTGGAGCTCACGACTCTGAAGTCATGTGTCATTTGTATGTATCTGACCTCGTCTGCATTGCTAGACTTGTCTCTGTGAAGGTGGGAACCTTGTATGGCCCACCATTGTTTACCTGGTATCTGTGCTAAGCATTCTGCTACAGTAGCTGCTTAATAGAGGTACTAAATCAAGTAGACAGCATTACCATCTAATGACTATTAGAAGTCATTCTTTCTTAGTGGTTCTGTGTAGACTAGGTACTTGTGGTAAGCCAGAGCAGATCAGTACAGATAATGAAAGCACCAATTAATGCCACCTTCTCAGACTCACCGTCTTGGAAGGGGAGAATTGGAAAGCTCTGCTGAAGGAACATTACTGATGCAGCACCCACTGGCCAGTCCCTAGTAACTGGCATTCCTGTTATTACACACCTGTATTTTTAAAACATTTCTTTAGTTTTTTTTTTTGGTACCAGGAATTGAACTCAGGACATTGTGCTTGCCAGGGAGGCGCTTTGTGGCTGAGCTATATCCCCGGCCCCCATTAGGACAGTGTCTTGACACAAGCATGGCTTCAGGAAGACAGTCCAGAGCTTAGACGTGAGAGCTCTGGCCCCGAGGTGGGACTCCTTCGAGATGAACGAGTCACATCCCCACCCCACCCCGTAGCACTGAGAGGCGAGCAGCTGCAACGGAATGGCCAACCCAGGAGAACGGGTGGAAGGGTGCTGCCTTCCCTGTGGGGCTGGAGCTGCTGCGTTTCTACCTGCAGCCCTTAGCGCAAGGTGCCTGCGGTGGGCTAAGAATAGCCCCACACCTAAGGCTGTCACCGCACGTCACCAGTGCTCCCTGCCGCCCAGCTGCACTTGCAGGGTGTGTTCATGATCCGACAGTGCCTCTGCCCTAAAAGGGTTTACATCGGTGAGGCCGCAGTCTTGTGCTTTGAATCACTGATGCCAGACAGTAACTGGGAGGAGTCCATAGTGCTGCACCCAGGGCAGCGCTTGGCCCGGTGGCTGGAGAAAGCACACAGCTTGTGACCTGTGCATCAGTGTAGATGGGGGAAGGAGAGGAGGAAAGCGCCTTGGGCAGGGGAGGAGCCAAGCAGACCTGGGGTGGAGATGCCGTGAGAGGGGAGGAAATGAGGGGAACTGACTGCCTCTTGGGCTGGGTACAGTTTCAGGGAAATTTATCTCAAAACACAGTTGCTTATATCTGCGTCAGGCAAAAACAACAGCTCAGTACAGAGCTGCTGCAGAGATTTTCAGAAAACCATTTTTGTCTTTCAGAATCACTGTTTTACCAGCAGGGGTTCATATCTTCTCTTGGTCTAGTGTGGACCTGAAAGGCGTAGACTGGGTACAGTTATGAGTTTCCTTGTGGTCCTGATCATCTGGGAAGGAGCGGTGTCTGACAGAAATGCGAGTGTGACTTAGGACTGAAGCAAGCCAGTGACCTTGTGCCTCTCTTTTGCAGATAATCACAGCCAATCCTTGGAACACAATCGCTCTTCTGTGTGGGGCCTTCTTGGCATTATTTAAAGCATCCGAGTTTGCCAAGCTGAGTGTGAAGTGGATGATCAAAATTAGGAAGCGACACCTTAAAAGAAGAGGTCAGGCAACAAACCACATAAGCTGACACCCTGGTCACTCACAGACCTGCCCACGCCCACGGAAGTCCACACCACTTCCGCCCGATCCACCTCGGAGTAGCAATCCTGTACTGGAAGCGAGGGACCTGGCAGGGACCTGTCAAACCGGAACTTCCAACCCAGCCCGGGAAGGGAGAGACCCACTGACAACCCGGGAGCTATTTAAATATTTAAGTTATTGAGGAACATCTTGTAGAGTTGCCTTCCACACGTTTGTGGAAGATGTTTTTCTTCTGTTTGGTTCACTGTGTAGTTAAGCTCTGGCAGGATAATCAACGCCTTACATTTTTTCTCTTAGTTTTTGTTTTTTTTTAAATGGTTTTTCAAGTGGAGAAGAAAGTGATTTTCTCCAAAAAGCATAGCAAGCTGTGTGGCCCCGCTTTGGAACCTTGCACTGTACACAAAGGAGGGCAGTCCTAGGACTGACATTTGCCATCTGCTGTCCAGGCTCTGACCACCTTCCTCATGTGTTAAGGAGACTTGAACGCTACTGGGAACTAGGGATTACCTTTCCTAACGGACTAACAGCCGCCTGCTTCTCCAGCTGGAGTCTGTGTTGACGCAGGTGAGTTTAGAGCGACACATTGTCAGGAGCACCAGGAGAGATGTAGACAGTAGGTGCCTAGCCAGTGTGTTTTGATGGCTTCATTAACAGATCAATAAAGGTTAGGCCAATACGAAAGGAGTGAGCGTGCCAAGGTGAGGATCTGCCAGTCCCCAGGCACTGGGCGTCCTGCACTCACAGCCCCGCCCGCGAGCTGGGCAGCTGTATCCAGGGAGTGGGACTGGGCACGGTGACCAGTGACAGGTGGCCGGGAAGAGGACAGGCCACACCCACCCATCACTCAGCTGGTGGCAGGGCACTGTGTCCTGCAGCCCCCGTCAGAAAGAGCCACCTGGTGACCTCTGGCCCGTAGAGCAGCTGCCCGCCCTTTGGCAGTGAGCACCTATAAAACTAGGTATTCTGTGTGTTGACTGCTTCAGTTTTCAATGATTTATACGCCCACTGCATCCAAAGAAGATGTGGCAACCTTTCCTGAATTCATAAATCTGGCTTTAGTTGATCCAGAGAGGAGTAACTTAAATGGGGAAGTAGGGCTTTTTTTTAAGCTCATGTCTAACTTAGCATCAGGAAGCTTTTTTTGGCTTAATTATTAAAAGTGAACATGTGTGAAGAAATACTGCCTGCTGCATTTCTCTCCAGAGAAACATAAGCCTTCAGATTTTAGCCTGGTCCCTCTGTAAAACCTGACTGTAGGGCAAAGCCAAGCATGAAAGTGTACATTAAACTGGGTGCGGTAGGTAGCACATTGGGGTAATCCTAGCACTCTGAGAGGCTGAGACAGGAGGATCGAAAGTCTGGACAATTTACTGAACCCCCTGTATCAGGATTTAAAACACAGAACAGAAAGAGCTGGGGATGCACCTCAGTGAGAAGGCTCTGGATTCAATTCCTGTGTTCCAAAAACCAAAACAAAGCCCCATTACATTAACTATGGAAAAAGTTTTTTTGAAAGCATCTCGAGGCTAGGGGTATTGTTCACTGATACAGCACATGCTTAGTAAGCGTGAGCCCCAGAACAAAAGTACACCTCTCCTAGAACCTCCCAAATCACATTACTAGTAAACAGTACTGTAACAAAATTTGCTTTGATGAATATACTGTTTACTGTGCAAAGTGAGAGACCTAGTAATTGTGCCTTAGGTATGAGATAACTAAGAATGGAGAATTTTTATCTGTTTAAAAAAAAAAAAAAGAAATCCTTCACAATTACCAGCTGCAACCTGTCACAATCCACTCTGGCTGCTGTCCAAGAACAGCCCTCAGCCTCCGACTGCCCTTTAACCTGACCCTGTGAGGGTGCGCCTGCTTGGGGCCTGCTGTGAGCAGGCCAGGCTGCCTGGGGCGGAACCGCGTGTGGCCAGGGGGAGGTGGCTCTGCTGTTCCTGCTCCCTGAGCGCAAGTAAAAGCAGCGTCACTGTCCTGGAAGGAGGAGTTTGCTCTGGGGCCACAGAGCGCAGAGGGGCTGCTTTCCCAAGACCCGGGCGCTGCAGGGCGCGGGCTGGGCCTTCACCGCAGTAACGCAGCGGCTGAGAACACGGAGCAGGAACGTCTCACCCCACTGCTGCCGCAGCTTCCCCGCCCTTCACAAAGGGAAAGCCAGGAAGGAAGTGGGAGGACATCCTACAATTTGGGAGTTCCATGAAAATGTTCCGTAAAACCTTCCCTGGTGAGTGGCTGGACACTAATCCGTGCAGTCTCCCCGTTTTTAGGTCGAGTTCGTCCTACCTTTTGTCTTAATGTCTTGTAACTATGCTGTGCGTGCGCGGTGAAGGGGAGCCAGCTGCTGGATGCGTACGCTAAGAGCTGAAAAAAGCAAAGATGACGTAAGGCAAAATACAAACATAGATTTTATTAAATGCTGCTCAATCTCCCAGTGAAGATCTTTCATTACAAAACAGTTTCCACACAACTGCAAGTTAAAGAGATTGGAATGGTCCTCTGACAAGAACAGGTGTGAGAAACACCTGACCAGGTGGAGAGGAGCGCGACCTCTGTGGAGTCAGCGTCCAGCGCGCTACGGAGGAAGCCTGCGGTGTGTGCTTTACACGCAGCCCGGCAGTGACAGCCAGCACCGTGCAGCAGCACGCGAGGCCCCGAGCCTCCGTCCAGGACGGAAGGGCGCCGCCCCCAGCCCCTGGGAGAGGGGGAGGGACCAGGGCAGCCGCAGTGTCGCTGTGCTCGACCGGGGTGCTGCAGGTGAAGGGGAGTTGGTGAGGAACACTCAAGAGTTTTGGTTTACTTTCCCAGCTTTTATTCATGTTTTGTGCTTTAAAAGCCTGGAGAGTGAAGGTTGTACTCAAATTCCAGAACACAGTACCACCCTGTGAGAGGGCGGGCGGGCAGGCTCGGGAGGGGTCCCGCGACAGGTTTCTGGGAGAGACTCGGGCAAGGGTGGTACCTTAGTTTACTTTAGGAAATACTCTGTCCTAGGATATAACTAAGGTCTGCAGTAACGTGAAAAGCACATGACAGAAGGAAAAGTATACGGAGCAGACTACTTGATCTGTGTGCAACACAATCAAAAAAGAATTCAAGTCATATTTCTTACCACTCCCATAATTAGCTCACTCGTGGATGATAAACTTCATTCATTTCTGTGAAACTTCAGAAGTGACACAAGACATCAATGATTAGACAAAAGGTTACAATATACTGTGGCCAGGAGATAGCACAGGGCTATGTTTAGTCCATACACGTTGTCATTTACAGTCGTCAGGAAAGGTCGGCCTTGTAATTACGTGATACTGATGAGGTTGGCCTCGCAGCCGCCTGTGTGTGAACCGTGCGTGGCAGTGCCGCCTGCAGGGGCACAGGCCGCTTCTACTCCGCGCTGGCGCTGCTGAGGAGGCTGTGCATGTTGTAAGCACTGTTCTGCTTTTCTAGAGCTTTCTTTAGCTTTAACTCCTCTAGTTTTTTCCACAGTTCTTCACGTTCCAATTCCTTCTTTTTCTCTCTATAGAAAACCAAAATTTTGTGATTAGAAAGTATTTCAAAAAATTAGAGAAGCAAAGCAAACCCACCGCAGCCCCTGCCCCGGCACAGGAGCGGCTGTCCTGGGGCCTCACACCTGTGCTTTGCTGTGCACCAGGGACTTCGTGTTAACTTCTCACATTCACATTACAGACAGGCCGGAGGCGCTGGCCCAAGGGTAGGCCGGAGCCCCTCGCCCACAGGACTTGCCCTTCTGCCCATCCCTCAGCCACTGCCCTGGCTGCATCTTACTCCCTCCTGTCCCTCATGTACCACAGGAACAGTCTAAACATTCTGCATGCTGCATCAACTATTTAGTTTTAATTCTAAGGGAAGCATTTCTGAGTAGCCAGACCCGACCACCCTCAAGGCTTTGTGAATCTATAAAACATGTGGTGTGAAACCTTTTAAAGGATTTGCTGATTTACACAGATACTATGAAATAATGGTTACATGAAATGCACATTCTCAGATGTAAGTTTCACATGATTCTAATCTTTCTTCCTGTTGCTTCCGATAATAACTCAAGTGGCTAGTTTCCATTCTTGCCTGCACACTGCTACTTAAGAGAAATAATGCAGGGAGTTAGTTATTGATGGGCTAGGATGAAAGGCTGGCTCCTTTCCCTACAGGACACAAAATCGTGAGTAGGGACTGATAGTGAGAAACAGATCAGCTTTTCTAAACAGAACAAGTAGTACTCTTATTAAAGTAAATGTTGGTTATCTTTAAATAGTGGAGGGTTCCTGTTCAATGGTTACTGCCCATGTTATTATGTTTTATATAACTATGAGAAGGAAATGGTCTGTAAAAACATTATTTTATAGTGATCTATGACCTTCTCAAAGCCATGTTCCTAAAGGCTGATGTGGCCTATCGTTCATCCTCTTCACACGTGCGTCATGTGAGAAGCCACATGCTCACTAGACCCTGAGCCTGCGGGTCAGCTCCTCTTCCCAGAGGGGAGCTGCGCCAACCTCCAGATCCTACCTTCCGGTAGCTACAGAGTCGGGTCGGAGCAGGGGAAGAAACCTGTGGACAAGGGGCGCTCATCATGTAAGAAATCAAACTATAAACTGGCATTTGAAGTTCAGTGCAGACTGTTTGGTGACGCAGACGCTGCCAGACTGCTGAAATCCAAGGCTCAGAGTGAGAGAAACAGGATTCGTGACCCACATTGAAATGGCTCTCTAACCACTAGGGGAAGTAAATTATGTAACAGCTTTAATAAATGGTACTGCCTTTCTGCTTAATGACCTGATAAATACACTCAGGCCAGCTTACCTGGAGATGGCTTAAGTGTTTGGAGACTTTGAAACCATGCCTATTGTAATGTAACCGACTTCATAAACACCTATCTGAACTGACTCACATTCAGCGAACCAAAACTGTTAAGACCCTTGTGTCATTCACATTGCAGATACCTTTGTCTCTCCGCCTTGTAGGAGCTGGTAAGGTCATCAAACAGCTTGCCGTTCATTTCCATGAGGGTTTTCAGCACATTGTACACCAGTGCTACAATGGTCCTGAAATGGAAATGAGCCGGTCCTGGGTTAGGAGGCCAGCAGCCTGGAAATGTTACACTGCTGCCTACAAGATGGGTTACATGCTGACCCATTTAATTCAGAGAAAACTGATGTTTAAGAGGTTTGTAATGTGCTGGAAGTCATGCAACCAGTAGTGACAGAGATGGTCTGATTTCAGAATTTACTTCCTTCCTGTGTTATCATACTTAAATTCTAGCTAAAAATGTTGTGGATATCTGCATCTCTGTGCTGGAGTCTCATATCTAAAACCCTGAGTTAACAACATTAAAAGATAAAAATTATCCAACTACCATTACTTGAAAGAAGAAAACTAGGAAACAAGACAAAGGTGTTCTAGAGAGATAATATTCACTCTGCACAGCACCATGGCCATAAACACTCTCTCCTCACCGGGACACTACCTCCAGAGGTGAGGCTGTCCTGGGTCTGCACTGGTGTAACTCGGCACTACACACCCTGTCGTCTTCCCAGCCGGCCTTGGCTGGTGTCCTCCACAGGGTCTGATCACGACAGGCGCGCAGGTTTTGCCCAGTGACCTCCATTTAGGGAGGTTCCCAATAGTCAGCTGAATTTATGGTCATACATACATGTACAACTTAAAAGCTACGTGTATGTGAGACAGAACAAAATCTCTGTGATGTTAACCTTTGGTGTAAGTTCCAAATCTGTATAAGTTTCATATAAAGAAATCAAGTGACAAAAAGATTAAAAAGAATACAAGAAAAACATAAACAACATTATAGACTTACTGGTTCCAGTGTTCTTTGGAAATTTTATACAAACTGGCAAACATTATTGGCAGTATTTTATCAATGTTCTCCTCAATCAAACTAAGAATATATTCATTATTCCAGAAGTACAGTGCTCTTTCTGCAACCTAAAACACATTCAGAAATGTCAAAATTCAAACTGAAAAGAAATTATAAAATAAGAATGATGTCACTAAAAACACCATACCTGAAAATGAGAACTGGAGACACATTTGGATATCTGCTTAAAAAGTGGTTCTTCAATTTTTTTGAACTGTGTTGGCTCAATGACATCTAAGATTTCTTCAATTTCTCCTAAAAACATCACCTAGGGTAAAAAAATTTTTCTTTTAAAAAATAATGTGACACATTGTATTATTTAATACAGAAACCATACAAATGAGGCGAATCTGTGAATTATCAATGGAGTGGAGGAAGGAAGGTCTGGCTGGTTCCAGCAGGGCTCCTGCGGTGTCTCCTCCTCTGCAGCAGCAGTGACAGAGCCCGGTTTGCAGGCCCAGGACTGAGATGTCCTCCTGAACTGTACCGCTTTAGTCACATAACCCACCTCCTTCTGACTGCAGGTTTTTGGCCAAAATTTCAGCAGTCCTCTGATCACCTGCAAAAAAGGAAAATGAATGAAACACTGAAACTAATCCCAGGACAGTTTGGATAGTTGTGAATGTGTCACTGTTCATTCTGAATAAACTGACATTAGTATCTACGTGTACATCCACCTCTTTTGGCTTGGCTTTAGGCTTTTGTTAATTTGAGATATTCACTGAGTTCCTAGTAAGCACGGGACACTGACCTGAGGTCTGTGGTTTGATGGTGCCTGTGTTCTAATGGAAGGAGACCAACCTAAGTGATCGATTATCTAATAAAATGATTTAATGTAGTACGTGTTACTAAGAAACCAAGGAAAGATGGTAATTTGGGGGGGTGCACGTGGGAGGTTTTTTGGGGAGGAACCTTAAGAACAGTTAATTGCCATTACCTAAACCATTATAAAGCAGCTGGACGTGGTAGTGCATGCCTGTAATCCCAGCACTCTAGGAGGCTGGGGCAGGAGGATCACAAGTTGGCGAGCCCAGCATGGACAATTTAACAAGACCTCAAGATAAAAAAGGGACGGGGATGGACCTCAGTGCAAAAGCTCTGAGTTCAACCCCCAGTACTGCAAACGAAAACAGCCAATTTCATGGCTAGCACAATCCAGATAACCAAAATACAATAAAACGCAAGAAAGGGACCATGTTATTTCAGTGAATGTTGATGTAACAATAAACTGAACCGGAAAAGTATACAGAACATGGCTACTTACAGTATAACTTACTCTAGAAACAGCAGGATGGTTCAGCTCTCCAGGTTAAAGGGATAACAAAACTCTACTTTTTAAAAATAATTTTGAACAGTTATTTGCTATTTTTGATAAAAATTTATTAGGTAAAACCTAAGAGAATTTGTTAGAAACCATCAACAACCATTTTACTTAATGGTTTCTTACAAATGAACTATAAAACCATTTTGGCCTGGTGGTGCTGTGGGAATAGAGTTTTGCCAGCTTCTCTGGTTGCTTAACAGTGGGTCTGGCCCAGTAGTGAGGAACCCTCATTTAAATTAAAACTTGGAAGAACACTGTTTTGGATCCATAGGAACAGAAGAGTGTGGTAAATAATACTGGCAAGGAATGTCAAAATCAGACTTATTTATACATATCCTAAATATTTATAATATATCCTATATAATATTTATACATATCCTAAAATTTAAAAACCTAACAATTATTAAAATGAGTAAGAAAACTCAATATATGGCCAGATAAAATACATAAAAGTCAACACCTTTATTACCAGTAATAATGAAGTGAAAATAAAAAAATGCTTTTCATAACAATCATACAAATACTATTTCTCCTGTTCTTAACCTAATAATCTATAAATTATATATACATAATTTGGGGGGAGGTTCTTTGAAACAGGTTCTCACTATGCAGTTCAGGCTGGCATTGAACTCACTTTGTAGCTCAGGCTGGCCTCAAACTCACAATGATCCTCCTGCCTCAGCCTCCCGAGTGCTGGGATTACAGGTGTGCACCACCACAGTCAACCCTATACATTTAATATAATTTCAATCAAATGCCAATTGAATTATCTTTGCAACTAGAAACACTCATTCTACAATTCATAAATGTAAACAATAATGAAGAGTTTATTTGGGGGGATTAATGGAATAGAACCTGCACTACTGTTATCAGCAATTAAAACAAGACGATGTTAGTACAGAAACTGACAGAAAAGATCTATGTACATATGGGTTGTAATATGTGACCAAAGTAGATGGAGTTAAGCAGGTCCCAGGGGATTCTGCTGACACCTTGAGTTTGGTTTTCTGGCCTCCAGAACTGTGAGAGAATACATTTGTGTTGATTTAACTTCCTAGGTTTGTACTAATTCCCTATGCAGTCCTACAGATAAAGGTGGGAAAGCAAAAGGTAAACCTGGAATATATAACTAGAAAACAACGAGAAAATATAACTAGAAAAATGACTGGAGTGTATATTCTAGAATACTGTATATACTACAGAATATTTTTAAATTTCAAGAGGTAGAAAGATTTTTCTTAGCATGACATCAAGAAACACACTCAGGACATAAGCTCTTATTTAGTTCTTTAAGGCAAAGATTAAAAACAGTATATTCACAATTAAAAGAGACTCCACGTGAATGAAAAAAAATCTTTTGCAAAGACAACAGAAAAAAGATTAAGAGGCACAGAAATATAAATGACCAATGAAATATATAAAAAGATGGCTCAATCCTTATAACAATAAAATAGCAAATTAAAGTATTTCACAGGTATGAGACTGAGCAAATACTTTAAAACTTAGCTGTTTTTGTTTGCTTTAAATTTTGAGCCAAGCCCTTGTTAAGTCAATAGGCTGCCCAGGCTTGGACTCCCAATTTGTGAGCCTCTTCCTCGGGCTCCAGTGTACCAGGACACAGCATGAGCCACCACACCGGGCTCAGAGCTGGAAATGCAATATTCAGCACTGACTGGCTAGGAAAAAAAACAGGCATCTTTACATTCTGGAGTAAAATATTAATTTGTGAATACAAATTCAATGACTTCTGGAATGCAACTTGGAATATGTTAAATCACATGTACTCAGCAACAGGGGTTTCCCTTTTGTCTCCAGTTTCTGAATTTTTATACGGTAATCCCCCCTCTTGCCTTTCTTGGCGCATGGTTCCGAAGGCTTTAAACATGCTTAGTTTTTTTTGTTACCAACACCACAGAAGACAGATCAGCTCTTAACACCACAAACACCTTTCAGCACCTATTTGGAACAGCAGAAAGTCCCATAACTGAGTCCACCAAGATAGGGCTGATAAACAGTAAACCACATAGTGGAACTTTATGCTGCCAGTGAAAAATAGATTAATATGGAAAGATATCTACATTATACTGAGGTGAAAAATACTGTCCTACTGTTTATGCATAAATTAATGTACAAAAAATGTCTAGGAATATATTCATTAGCTTACATCTTTATCTCTAGAAGGCAAGAAGATGTCAGAGAACTTTCACACTGTGCTTTATCATTGTGTCATGTATGAACCAACTTAACACACAGCTACTTTTACAAACAAGTAACGAAGTCATTTCCATTTTAGACACTAATCAGTTCAATACAAGATTTAATACAGAGGAACATAATAACACAAAAGCTCTAGCTTCCTTATCACATGTCGGAAGCTTTGCTCCTCGGCGGATGCTGGGGTGGCGTCCCAAGAAGCCGGTCTTTAGGCTGAAAACGTACTGAGCCAAGAGTGCACCGAGTATGCCACACCCGCCGCACATGCGAGGGCAGCGCGGGCGCTCGTCCGTGCTCGCCGCCTGACCGGTGCCGATCATGGTCCGCCGGCGAGGGCAGCACTTCCGGAGAGGGCTGCAGTGCATGCAGCTGGCCTTGGAAAAAGATCCCAGCTCAAAACGTGATGTGTGGTTTCTACTAAATCCACACTGCTTTCACGCGCAAGGGAAAGCTGGAAAATCGGTACGCGGAAGCATCCTAAGTCAGGGACTGTCTGTATGGAGGCCCAGACCCAGGTAACAAGGTCATGCTGGCAATGGAACGCCTGAGGGTGGGAACTGCAAAATCTATAGAGATGTTATGAACTGAAAACCATCTTTTTTAAAGTATATTTGTTTACTACTTAGCAGACACGAACCATGATGTTACTACGTGTTTTCCTCAAGTCTAAGAGGAGCTATCATGAACTTTTATTAAGCATTAATCTCCACTAGAGGGTTATATTTTCATATGTAAATACAAGCTTCTATTTTTCCTGATTTAACGGTAAAAACTGTTTTCAGAGAGAACTGTGAATCTGAAAGTAAAAAAAGCTGAAAAAAATCAGATTGTTCTTTTGTATAAAAAGCTCAAATGAAAAGGAAAATACTAAGTATATAATCTTTTCAAGCATCCCAGGGATAGCCTACCTCCTCTTTTCTTCAGTCACTGATTTTCATAATAACTGTATTTTTGCTCTCCTGAATTTTCATTTTATGGTCAAATAATAAGCAGCAGAATTCAAAGTTTAAATTGCTATGTTGACTCATAAAGCAAACAACTTTTATTATAAGACTGTATCTTAATCACAAAAGACAGGGAAATGTTTTCAGCCCTATCTTGTGGTTTATCATTAGTAAAAGTCAAAATGCTGTTTCTAAAAGTAAAACAAAAGCTTAAGGGAGTAAGTTGGGACTCTCACAATACACTTCAGTTCTAAAAGGTTAATAAAACAAAAAAAGACGACCAGTGAATATGTATATAGAATTTCACTGCGGTCACTAGATCCAATCATCACACACCTCAACTACTAACTACTGTTATTCTTTACTTAGGTCATTCAAGGCACATCCAGTAACTCATAAGCCTTCTCCCCTCCCAGCTCTGTCCTCTGAATGTGGATTAACCTCACATTCCTCCTAGGAAATGATTTTAGCTTAAGGCTAAAATCATTTCCTGCTACCTTTGTAAGATTGTATAGAAAGCCACAGAAATGCTACTAGTGCACTATTAATCCAGACACAACGTGAACACCAGCAGAATACTTACTGGTTCTGTCAGTGTTGTATCTTTCTCCAGGAACTGTACAACACAGTATGCTAGCTAAAAGGGAAGGAAAACTTGATAAATACTAAATATTATTGAGTGAAATACAACTTAAAGATGCAAGTCTTTTATATTTAACCAACAAAAAGACTATTTTGACAAACTTTAGTTCAATGTATAAAATGAGTAAACTCAAAACTGTGTAACTTGTTAATCCTGAAAGTAACTTCTAATTAATTAATCAATTAATTAAGTTTTTTGAGACAAGGTCTCACTATGCAGTTCAGGTTGGCCTTGGGCTAACTTTGTAGCCCAGGCCAGTTTTGAATTTGCGATGATCCTCCTGCCTCAGCCTCCCGAGTGCTGGGATTACAGAAGTGCGCCACCATGCCTGGCTAGTAACTTCTAATTAAAAAAAAACTGTTCTTTATTTAGTCTTTTGTCTTTTGGTGGTGGTGGTGGGGGGTGTTCTGGGGAATGATCGTAGGGTGTGCGCGCTAAACTACATTCCTAGCCCTTTGTTAATTTTTAGAGGGGGCCTTGCCAAGTTGCTAGATTGCCCAGGCTAGGCTTGAACTTGCAATCCTCCTGGCTCCGCCTCCCAGAGTGCTGGGTTTACAGGTGTGGCATTAATCTCTGACAGTACAGTCAAGTGAAGTAAGTCTTCAGCATGTTTCTACATGTATGCCAATGTTGATCTATTATTCTGTAAAAATAAAGGTGATCAAAAAAAAAAGCTTTCTAATTAGGATGTTCATGGACAGAAGTAACACTGCAGAGATGGGCATTTATTCCAAGTCACACAGTGGATTAGGTCTGGATCAGTATGTAAGCAAATTTGGTATTATCTTTTCTGTATCTACATTTTAAGTGCCCTGGTCTTACTTAATAGGTAAATATCATACTACTTAAACCTTCAAATAAAAATTTGCTTTGGGCAATTTAGAAAGCAAACTGCTTAATCATAATACTATCATCTCAGTATTTCTCAATTTCTCTGCCTTTATATTGTTCATTTCCTTTGAAATTTTTTGGCACTTACCTGAGCATGAAACAAAGCTAATCCTTTCGCAGTATGCATAGGAATAAGAACCTTCATTAGAAATTGTTTATGTTCTGCTTTCAGTGGCAATGCAAAGCCATTGATAATACTAGAGAAAAAAAAAAAAGGCAGGGGGAAGGGGTTACCACTTTGTTTCTAAACCCTAATATTCATTCACCAGAACATAAGGAACCCTGCTCTGCACCAGTCCTGGCTGCATGACTGCTCACTGTCAGAGAGAGTGTTACTATTCACTAGTTCCCGTAAATCATTCAGTGATCTCGAAAGAAAATCAGGACTGCCAACTAATGCCAAAGAGAAGAATTTGTTGTATTTTCTAGAAAGACTACCCATTGCTGCCTGTATTTTTCTCCCTAAAGCTACAGGAGAGTCAGGGTCACCATACTGACAGGATTTTCATTATTTTCTGAAGTAAATGCGTTGTTTCTCTAACACTGCTGGACAATCTGAAATTACGAAGTAGTTCTTACCACAGTAATTTTCTAACTATTAATAAAGTAATTAAAATAATTCTCTAGGCAATAATACAGTCTTAAGTTTTCTGAAGTTAATACTGCTATATGCAGTGAATAAGAAAGGCAACATATCCATGCAAACTAAAACCAAAGTGATGATTCTTCTAAAAAGAGCTAATGGCTCAGGAATGGACTGTCAACACGTGACCGTGGATCCTTGTAACTTCATCAAGGATTCGCTACAGGTTCTCTCATCGCTTTCCAATCAGCACCCGCAAAGTCCTGTGGCACTCTAGTGAGATCGGGGTGAAACACGCCACAGCTTCAGAAGCAGGGCTTTGACACAGAGATCTCGAAAGGCAATACTTCAACATGCCCACCCTTGAAACCTGTAATAAAAATTCATTTGAGAACCCAGGTCTTGTGTTCTAATGTTTGTTTATTGTTGAGCCCACGACCTCTTGCCTTGTTTCTACACTTAAATTCTGAAATAGGAAATAATTTCTTCAATCCACTCTAAGATTTTAGTACCTAAGGAACATTCAAAGTTACTTAGTCTTTGAAAAGTACACAAAATCTGACCTACCTTCCTAGAATTTCAAGGAGTTCAGCAACACCATTGAAATGTTCTGTTTCATATATAAACCTGAATTTAAAATAAAGGCAGGTGTAATAAAATCAACAATAAGAAAACTAAGAGGAACAGGCAGGAAGGTGACGGAATCAACCCAAAGGCAGCAGTAGAGAATACACAGGCACGTTTCACATTTTGTCCTACATCATTTGATTCATAAGAATCTTAACAAAAGCATGTACTTCCTATATGATCACATATGCCACCTTTGCTAAAATTTGCCATGTGTGAATTTAACATTCTCATTTCCCCTGGGGATGGATATATATGTTTTCTCAAATAAATGCTTTTCCAAGTAGGAAACCTTTATTGACAGAAAACCCATGAAAAAAGGAACTGTATCAGCCACCTTTGCTCAGAATGGCTCTAAACCTCACACAACTTAGGCTACCCAGTTTTCCAACACCAGGATCTTCTTTAATACCGGGATCATAAACTTCAACACCAGGACAAGGCTGTGTCAGACACAGCTGAAGCGGACTGCGGAGATGATAGCAGAGAACCAGAGAAAGAGGCAGCTAGCTCTCATTTCTCATGGTTGTAGCGAAGGAATGCTAACCTAATTTTGCCAGGTCTTCAGTTAATTCAGACAAACTTGAAATACAGATGTTAATGTGAAATCTTCTGCCTTGAATCAATACTTAAAAGATTAACATTTATGAGGAAGTAAAATGATTAGCCCCAATGAATTTAATTAGCTTTGTCAAAAAATCAAAAGTACCCCCGAGAGCTACTGGTGTAATGCTTATATAAACAACTGTAAACATAAAGCTCAAACAGAACACTTGATAAATTACCCTCTCAATGAATCTCAACTATGAGTAATAATGGCATTACCTATCAAAAATTGCCCTCAATACTGTCCACTTAGATACAAAGTCAGTTACAAGTTTCTAAAAAGTTTGCAATCGACATCCACAACACAAGCTGTGACTCACATTTGTGGATTTCGGATATTCAAAATTAATCTAAATGCAACTGAGTAAAGAAAAGATATGTACAGGAGAAAAAAGAACAATGCTACAAATGAATATACGATTAATTTACCTGAGGAAAATGTTGTTAATTTGTTTTCTGATGAACGCTCTTAATCCAAGGAATTTCCCATAAATGCGGTGCAGAACGGTCTTCAGGAAGTCACGTTCTCTGGGATCTTCACTATCAAAAAGCTCCAGGAGCTTTAAAAAAAATCTGAGAAATTACTTCTAAAAAATAATCGAGCTAAAACTTCACTTTATTCTATATTTTGATATGAAGATTATCCATGAAATCTTTAAAAACTGGCTTCAGGATTTGGCCTTATTAGATTGGTTTTATCGTTGCTAAATAAATGAAGACAAAGAAAGCCTAGGGAGTATTTCTTTTTCACTATCTTCTGTTTCTTTTAAAATGACAATAAATAACAGTCTAAACATTTCAGAAACAGGATTTTTTTCTTTGCTTTGCCACTGATTTTAGAATTCTAATCAACTTTTGAGACTAATCATAGCTTACAGTTTTTAGAGTGTTAAAATGTAAGAGCTGTTTAATGCTTTTTTTTTTTTTTCCCTGTCTTTTTGTTTTGGGTACCAGGAATCAAACTCAGGACCTTATGCTTGTCAGGCAGGCACTTATGCCACTGTGCTACATTCCTGGCCTTTTTTTGTCTTTGAGACAGGGTTTCACTATGCAGTTCTGGCTGTCCTTGAGCTCACTTTGTAGCCCAGGCTAGTCTGAAACTCACAATGATCCTCCTGCCTCAGCCTGCCGCGTGGTGGGATTACAGGTGTACACCAAGTTTAATGCTTTTTGATAGTTAAAATCTTAAGCTTTTAGATTGCAAATTATGAAATAAATGAAGTCTCAGAAACATGTATGTGTAAATATACATAGTTTATTAGAATTGTCATAGAATTTTATGGTCTGAACTTTGGTCCTGAGAATTATATGAGGCAGGGCGTACTGGTGCACACCTGCAATCCTAACACTTGGGAAGCTGAAGCAGGGGGATCACTGTGAATTCCAGGGTAACTTGGGCTATGTGACAAGTTCAAGGCCAGCCTGCACTACAGTTTCTCCTGTTCTTAAGTTTAAAAATTAACAACCTATCAAATCATTTCAAAATATACTTGTAATAAGCTGAGAATTCTCATACATAAGCTGTTAAAGGAATACTCTAAGAAGAACTCAGAGAAGTGATCTCTGAAAGCGTAGTCATATCAACTGCCAAAATCAAATTACTGGGCCTTAGCTTCATAGAAAATCCAGGAATTTGAAACAGAAAGTGAGTCCTGCTCTACCAGTTTTCTTGCTTCCCTCAAATCCACGGAAAAATCCAGTAATCTAAGTACCTCAAGCACTAAAAGTTCTTCCCAGCCTGCTACTATCTGAAACACAATTTAATATGGCACCACAGGAGTTCCTTGACATACTCCCCCATGAGAACCACACAAGGAAATAGGCACTCATTTGCAATCGCCTGCCTAACACATCCCTGTTTACTCTGATTTTAACTCTTGACAGAAATGCACATTCCACTGCTAACATACACTAACAGTTCTGTGTAACTAAGGATATTCTTCATTTATCAATACTCCACAGCAATTGACCACAAAGGTCATGGGTAGTTACCAATGGCCAAAAATGAGCTCCAAATATGTTAAACTCCTGTTTGTGAAATCTTACCACAGGAAGCACACAGGTGGTCTAAAAGCTTAAGTCCTTGAAATGATTTTAAAACTGGCTTCAGCAACAAATTCTTCATGAGTTTTACATACCAGTGAGTCCATCAAAAGAGAAAAATGTATCTAGAAAGGTTCAGTCTGCTTCACAATATTGTTTAGTGCCAGGCAATTCCAAATATTTAAAAAGGGGACTCTAGGGCTGGGGATGTAGCTCAGCGGCACAAGGGCCTGCCTGGCAAGCACAAGGTCATGAGTTTAATCCCCGGTACCAAAAAATAGATAAATGAATAAATAAATACATAAATAAATTAAAAAGCGGGCTCTAAATTGTTGAAAAATTGTGAGTATATAGGTTCTAAAAATAAGAGCTAATAACCAGTTTATGAAAAGAAAGAAGAATATATGTTGCATGTTTTTAACTCTTTCTCTTCTTTTTTTTTTTTTTTTTTTGCGGCACCGGGGATTGAACTCACAACCTCGCACCTGCCAGGGCAGGCGCTTGAGGCACTGAGCCAAACTCCCAGCCCTGGTTTTTCGAGGCAGGGTCGCACTATGTAGCTCAGGCCGGCCTTGCACTCGCGTTGTAGCCCAAGCCGGCCTCGAACCCACAACGCTCCGCCTACCTCAGCCTCCCACTCTTTCTCTTCTTAATCCTGTTTTATAGGTGGTCTAGGGATTTAGGTGGCAAGGATACTTAAGGTGGCAGGGAAAAGGAATAGGGAAAGGCAACGGATGCTTTATGCCAGGAAAGGAGCCAAAAGCCCCAATTCTCGACAATGATTTAATTTCTTTCTTTGCCCCACTCTTGTCAGTTCAAAGTTCTAATGTGTGAAACCTGTCAAATTCAAGTTCCAAGATTTAAAAGTATAAAACAAGCTTTGTCTTCAGATTGCATGGTTATACTAAATTTTCTTAGTTAAGATGCTGCATAAAGACTAGCTAGTCTGGTCTTTTTTGTTTTTTTTTTTTTGCGGCACCAGGAATTAGTCTGGTCTTTAAGGGAATTTAGGACTCAGTAAGATAATTCAGTTTACTTCAGTAGAGTTTGCCCTTGATGAAAATACTTTGTATTCTCAAAGCTATTTCACATTTTTATAATAATTGTGTAGCAAGAATGTTAAGTGGGATCATACAGAAATAAACCAAGTTTTGAACCAAGTATTAAACACAAGTTCATAAATCACTGATAAGATGAATTTAAGAAAATTTAAGACATAAGAGTTTCTTACCTGTTGCACAAATTTTTGATCAATGTATCGCTTTGCAATACTAGGCTGGAAATCAGGACTCTCCAAAAATCTCAAGAAGAAATCATACACCAACTATGAAAGAAAGTCAAATAAAAGCTAAGATGATACCTATAAGATTTTACCCTAAATTATACTGCATATAAAAAAACTCACCTCCCATACCAAATTAACAGGGAGATTTCTGCTCTCATTATAAAAATATTGAGTTGGTAATACTTTTAAAAAATACAATAAAAAGTGACACATTTACAGTTTGGTCTTCTAAGCCACTAAACTTGGCGATTTATTTACTGCTTTGTATTACTCACTGAAAGATGATGAATTACAGGATCTAGAAAATCCTGACGATGCCTATAGAATATATGATTTAAAAAGATGATTTTAGAGCCCCCACCAGGCAGCACATGCCCCTCCTCCAGCGGACTACTACCGTAGTGTTATCTGTAGGGCTCCTTAAACACAAGACGGGGACCTAAGAAGGGGCAATGTGTCAACAACAATTTAAAAAGAAAAGAAAAGTGTCCAGTCTTTCAATAAAACTACAGTGGGTAAAATGTAAACTGAAAGCAGCATACCCTAGCCACACATGGAAATACGCCAAATTATGTAAGTACAGGGCCGGGGCAGGAATGTTTGCGCACTACAGCAGACAAGCCAGAGGGGTGAGCAGTCTCCTGTTTAACAAGGGCCAAGCAACCGAAGGGTGACCACAAAGTGAACGCCTGCCACCACAAATCAGCATAAAAGGGAGGTTTGGCAATTTGCCACCATCACAACTACTTTCAAGAAAAAATAACTGAAGTTTCTTTTCCTTTTAAATGTACTCTAACAGCTATCTAAGGCAGGAGATTAGCTCAAAATATATCTTTTTTATTAATTATTAAATATGTCAGCTTAGCACCCTAAAGATAAAAAAGGAGGATTAGACCCCAAAGTAAAAATAGTCATTTAACAACCACTTTAGGGAATCAGGCCAGAGAAGGGAAGAAAAAAAAATTACATTAAATCTAGACCTTATAGCATGCAAAAGTACTACAGCTATGAGCCCTATCATTCACCACAACACAACAAAGTTTTATTACCATGAATTAATAATACGCTAAGGCTAACAAGAACTTTGGCACTTGGGTAAACACAGTCCTGTTTGATACATCTTTGCTCAGTTATGCAGAGGGAACGACAGTGAGCTGGCGTATCATTACCTAACTTTATTTTTGTTGTACATTAAGGATATAACAAGCCAAGGACATGTCAATTACATTTTTAAATTATGGATAATTTTCATATTGACCAACAACATGGATGATTTTGCTTTGGGATACAAATATGCAAAAAGGTAAAAAAAAAAAAAAAAACCAAGCTTGGAATGCCCTGACTGTACTGTTCCAAAAAGCCCATTTACTAGTCAGGGAGGTTAGACAGAACTGAAAACATAAAATGTACACACAAAAATCATGTGGCACTGACTATGAGCGCAGGATACACTAAGCGAAAGGCCACAGCCCTGTGCAATAAGCCAGCAAGACAAGCTTCGAGGGAGCCATACTCCTTGGACCCTGCCTTCAGCTCAACTCCGGACAAGCCAAGAAGAAAGAGGAGGGCCTTTCAGCAAGGCGACTTGTGTCCTGAGATGGAAATGGTGCAAGGCACAGGCTGGTGCTCGGTATCTTAGTTCAGTGGGAGCTAAGATTCCACGGTAAGGCGGGGTCAGATTCCGTGCCAAGCCAGGCATGCCGCAGCCCATGCTCACAGAGCTGCATCAGAAATACAGGGCCTAAGATTTACCCCGTTTCATCCTTTGGGGGACTTAGATGGCATCAAGTTCCAAATCCAACCACATATACAGTGGGAAGGCTGTGTCATTCAAACATACCACACATAATTTCTTAAACGGTTTTCATCTACATCATTTAGCTGACACAGTGAGCATTAAGTGTGCAGTTAAGGTTAACAGCAAAATGTGGTCACGTGGCCAGCTCCGCACCACTGAAGACACCGACGGCTACTGAAACGCGTGCTGAATGGTCACTGCGAACGGGTGGGCGAGACACCAGGGACCTGCTGAGCTCAAGCTTTAAAATAGCATGAGATTACGTTTCTGTAAAACTGAACCCTGCCCCAGTGTTGTGTCTTAAACCTTTCTCCCACATCACTGCTTCTCGCACTATCACTCCGGCTTTATTTATTCATTAACTTATTATTCTTACAAGACTGTATGTTGTAGAGTATGTAGTTTTTTACTAGAATGTAAAGGATTTTGCTTAGCTCAGTACTTTACCCTCAGTGGTTCGAAGGTCCTGCATGCAACAGATGCTGAATAAATATTTACTGAATATATTAAAATAAATTTTGTGCAGTTACTGAAGTGTAGTTTCCCTGTGTTCTTCCACATAAAGAAATAATTTGCTCCAAGAATCTAAAAAAGTGTTGCAAAGAATAACAGACACTTCAGCAATGGACTCACGTCCCTGGTCACACACGCGAGAGGTCAGCTAGCTAAGTATCAAGGGAACGGAAGGTCATCTCGCTGTGCTACTCAGGGCTGACCGTGACCTTCCTGAGGTGGTCAAAATAAAATATATACAAACTCTGCTCTTTACCATGATAAAGACTTCAGAGAAAGTACAACAGAAAACAGGATGGATCTGTTTCCACATTTGAAAATAAAACTTATATAAAAAAAGCTAAAGCAAATGGAAATGTTTGGCCTAGATAGGAAAAAACTGAGAAGCAAGTTTAATGATCCACAAGTATACAAAGGGCTCCTTTCGCAGAGTGTGGTGATCACACACATACCAACCTCTATGAAGATGAGGAGGAAAGGAATGAAGGAGGTTTTTTGTTTTGTTTTGTTTTTGAGTGGGGGTTGTTGGGGGTTGAACCCAGCACCTTCACACTGAGGTACATCCCCAGCCCTTGTTACTTTGAGGTAGAATCTCACTAAATTGCCCAGGCCAGGTTTAAACTTGCAATCCTTCTGCCTCTGTCACTTGGAGTCTAGATAACAGATGTGAGCCACTATGCCTGGCTGTGTAAAGGAATTTAAAAAACTGATTTCAATCTGAGCAACTACTCTGAAGATAACAATATGCAATCTATTAACCATTGTCAATTTTCTATTATCTTGTTTTTGAAATTCTGTATCTTTGTTTTTATTGTTTTATCTTTAAAATTTAAAAAATTGACCCAATATATGAAAGAATAGAAGAATTAACCTACACAGAATTATTAGAGATATTATACATTAAGTATGCACACAATTGCCTGGGACACGGGAAATACTATCAAAGTACTACTTCTCTAAGATCTGTTTTTTTCTCTGTATTACTTGTAAAAACAACAGATTCGACATGAATCGTGAACAATATAAATATGGTCAGCCTAGGTTTTTTCCTCTCTGCTCTTTATCCATAAGAACTTTATCCATAAAAAGATGTCAAACGTGGTAGCATGCACATATAGTCCAGTTACTCAGGAGACTGAGGCAGGAGGACAGCATGAGCCCACGACTTAGAAGACCAGCCTAGCCAATCTATAGAGACTCTGTCTCAAATATGCAACAAAAACAAATGCGCATGTACAAAGAACTAAAAGGACAGTTAATAATAAATATCCACAATTTAAAATGTCAAAGTAATAAAAATGTTTCTCAACTTCATATAAAATGATAACCTCTTTATTTCTGTGCCAATGTTAGTCATTAGGCTACGATCCTTATCACTTTCTTAGTACATGGAAATATTTAAAAATACGGTATCTAGCCAAAAGCTGTTCGAATGTAAAGGTGTATACTGTAAAATATGTACATTACTAGGCTAAATTTTAAATATAGGGAACACAGTGAAGACCTTTCTGTTCCTTTAAAATACAGATGATTCATAAAAAGGTGTGTGTGCTCCTGTCAGTGTCCCATCCAGCTATGTTTCTTTGGCATGAGGCTTTGCTCCACTAACCCAGACTGGCGAGGATCACCTGCGCCAGGAGTCTGAGATCAGCCCGGGCAATGCAGAGACCCTATCCTAGTAGCCACCAGCCTCTGGGTACCTGGGGCTGCAAGTACGTGCAATTGCACCTGGTTCTGCAGAATTAAGTCTTAATTATCTGTGCCACTAATGTCATTAATAAGAGAAAATGAAATGCCTATGAAATGTGCAATCTGTATTCAAGCTAAAACTCTAACTACCTAAAAGTAAGTGTAAGAAAATTACTACATTCTTGGTCCTCAACAAATAGAAAATAAACCTTAGGGAAGAAAAGAGGTAATAATTTAAAACCATTGTACATTAATGATTACCATGTAATAATACTACATTCAGTAAATTAAAAGATATAACCTATCCCCTAGTAGTGGAAAAGTCTTTTTGTTCCCTTTTTGTCTGTCTGTATTCCACTGCTCATTAGAATATCCAGTACAGTGTGAAAACATGTAAAAAGAGAAATTAGCATTTTAAAAAAATTCATGAGACGGATCAAAGAAACAAAGGTCTGGAAAGTTTTGAGATTATCTGTGATTATTTGCCCTCATTAACAGCTGATGTTTATTTTTCTAACCTATCAAATTGATCTCTACCATAAGAATTTGATAAGTTAAATAAAAAATGTAAACTTTTAGTACAAAACAAAAAAAAAATTCCAGGTAAACTGACTCAAGTACATTTATAACAGGGGAGGCAAATTTCTTCAATGTGGTAAATCTATAATCTCACTTATCAGGTAGGCTTTAAAATTTCATTATAAAAAAACTTTAATATGTAGTCACAGTATACTGACAAGCCCTCTAAGTTGGCTCAGTACTTAGTTCTGATGTCTCTATATCATTTAATTTCTAATTTTAAAAATTGTATGCCAAATTTTAGTAACTAGAAGGTTTTCTAACTATAAACATATATATTTAGGTTAAAACCTCTAATCAAGGGATCTTGGATCAATGAAAATTTATGTCTTCCCTGTTATTGTCTTAGGTAAGATATCACTTTTTTAAAAATTATATTTTGAAAGCAATTTACCACACCTCCTAATACAGTAGAAACATTTGTTTCAGGGAATTTAAATGAAACCTCAAATTATACCAGAGAAAAATGGAAAGCATATCGTTTATTTGGAAGACTTCCACTGCTAATTTCCATGAGCAGCCGGGTGCAGTGGCCAGCGCCTGTCATCCCAGCACTCTGGGAGGCAGAGGAAGGAGAATCACAAGTCCGAACGCAGGCCAGGCAATTTAGCAACTCAGTGAGACCTTGTCTCAAAATAGAAAATCAAAAACACAAACAAAAACAAGAGAAAGGCTTGGGATATAGCTGAGTGTAAAGGCCCTGAGCTCAACCCCCAATACTTAAAAAATTCTATGACATGAGTATATAAAACTATCCTATTGGAAAAATTATTTTAAAAAATTCAAGAGCCAGGCATAGTGGCACACACCTGTAATCCTAGGCACTTGGGAGGCTGAGATAGAAGGACTGCTGTGAGTCTGAGGCCAGCCTGAACCACATAGCAAAACCCTATCTCAAAAAGACAACAACAACCAAAAATCAATCAATCAATCAATCAATCAAGGACTCAGAAGTCTTTTTTCAGACTACCTACCTACATTTGACAAAAAAGTATTACCAGCTAATGAGAACTTCTTGGTTTTAAACCTTTTGTATTATTAAATACATGATCACTAATTTTAAACCAACTATGGCAAGAAACGTCAGATAAACTTGTGTATAGTTCTATTAAAAATAATTTACCAGTTCAGATTTTTTAATTCTGTAAATTCTAACGTGATGATAAATCTTAAAGTATCAGTTTTCACTAATCCTAGCCTCCCCTTCCATCTTACGTGGATGAGTAGATGTTAGACAAAACAAATACATTAATAAATAATGAGGTAGCTACTACCTAAAATGTCCCGGGTAGTACAGAATGTAATTCTCTTTGTCTTCAAAAATAAAAGAAAATACAATGGTCACTAAATAATGTTAGTCCTCGTCCCTTCCCCCAAAATAATCCAAAGAGAGCCTACACTACACCTTCAGCAAAGCTCCTCTTCACCTCCCAGGGACTACAGGGAAAGTCACCGAATCTGCCCATCGCCTCACCCACCTGTTAGTGAAAAGTTAACACTTCACATATGACAGACTCTGCCCTCCAACAGTCCCGGCCTGTGTAGCCACCGCTGGTCCAGCTCACCAAACACGGATTCCCTCCCCAGCCCTGACTCCACCCCAAAGCAGCCAACACTAGATTGTCACTCTTTCAGCCCACCTCGTAACTACTACAGTACAGAGAGAAACAGATGCAAGGAAAAAAAATTTAAAACCACACCAAACACTGAGGTAATGTTTTTGACAGTGTTTAAGACAAAGTAAAAGACCCAGAGGCAACGATGAGTCAGCACATGAAAAGCATGCACCCCCAAACAAGAAAAACAAAGCAGTTAAGCAAAAGATATACTAAAAACTATTATTGAAGAAAATTTTCAGAAATACAGTTAAGGCAAAATTTGGAGTGAAAGGACATTAATCAACTGGGGAAACTGACCAAGAAAAACTAGCACTGGCATATGCTCTAGCAAAGCAGCTGGCCATCAAAGGAAAAACAGCCTTTGGGCATTCAGGCAGAAAGACTAAGTCTTTGTAAGGGAAAGAAAATCACATGGAAATCAGAAGACAGGGGAAAACATTTATTCAAGGAGAGAAGTTCAATTCATGGATTTTACATTAAATCAAGTTGTTCTTTCAAAATACAGGATATAATAACTGGTATTAAACATGCAAGGACTCAGGGAATAACGTTCTCATGACTTCTTCTACTAACGAATAAGCTCCAAGTCACCAAGAAATGACTGGAGAAAGTGTGATGTAAGGACGCATGGCAATTGTTAAATGGATGACCCATAGAACTAAGCCAGTGGGGGACAGGATGATATAATGGTATACACTTAGTTACATGTTCTGACCATTTAGGTTTATACAATTATCAAAAATACTGAGTTGGGAAGGAGGAGGCTGTACAGAAAGAAGGAGAAGCCTCAACATATTCACTATGATAATAAAGGGTGTGACTACACATTAGGTGCTGGGGAGAGGACATGAAGGGAAGACAATGCTTCCTATTTTGGTGTTCTCACACGAGGGAACCAATAAAGCAGCTACACAAGAAAGAAATAAAAGTATTATTGAAATATACTGACTTTAAAGGCAGTCATACGAAAGAAAATATGCTTTTACTAAAATACAAAAAATAATACATTTTAAACGAAAAAAAGTAATAGTTTTTCTACATCACCCCATTCAGTTCTCACATGTCCGTTTATCCCAACCTGATAAAGGAGAATGCAGGTTCAGAGACGTTAAGCAGCTGAATAGGTCTCACCCAGAGAAGTATCAAAACCAGAACTGGCTAGAGGTCGGTTACCAGAACACTTTCTTTTACCATGCTTTGCAATAGTAGTTAATTTCCTTACTAGTTAGAATTTGTATATATAAACTCTTATTCCACACTTAAATAAGGTGTATCTAAATCATAAGGGCTAACAAGGAAAATGTGATAGCCAGTTTTACTTAGAAAATCTCATATAGTATATCTGTTTTTATGATGACAAAATGGTAACTAAATCTCATAAGAACTTCTTTGTAACTATTTTAGGGTCATAGACTACTGCTGTATATCATCACAGAATCTATCTAAGAGAAGCAGTAAAGCTTTTAGTTACAGCAGCAACTTGAGTATTTTGGCAACACTTAAGTTGTAAACCTGATTATGCCACTTAGTACTGTATTTGTACAGTCTTGGGCAAGTTGCTTCATCTTTTTTTATTTAAGTTTATGTATAAAATGTAAATAATATTTATAGTGCTGCTAAAAGGAGTAAATGAAATGATGTATATGAAGCAGTTACTATCTTTAGAATATGATAAGTACTTGATAAAGTACCTACTGTGACTGTTTTTATTAGGTAAACACCAACAACAGTCTAATAAATATAATTGGTCATATGAAGGTAAGTACGTTAAACTGTCTAGAAGAACCCTTCACTGTGCTTGCTTGTAGATTTTGGGTCATTAATACTATCTTAAAAATATAAAAGACATTATATTTGAATCATTATTCATAAGTCCTCTTGACCTGCTAACTTTTAGTTTGTCCCTCAGAGCCTTGCTTATTGTAAAAATAAGAAAGTATCTCTCAACTGAACATACCACTTGAATATTATCAGAGCATTTTCATTTGGTATTTTTGGAAACAAAAATAAAACCCAAAGTATACTGTCACAAAGATCAGAGGTTATAAGAATATATGCAAAAGAAACAGAGAAGTATACTTTATGACCAGAATGGGATTTTTATAACAATTTCATAACTGCGTAGGTAGTGTAAGAAGATCTAACCTGAATCCTAATGATTGATATGTTAGGAACATACCAAGTGGGGTAGCACCAAGGTAACTTCACTGTGTGACGTCTGGATGATATTATATTAAAGCCATATACTTCAGGGATGTTGGAATGAAGCAGTTGGAGCCAGACAGGATTAGTTAGGGGAGGCTGAGTGAAAGAATTGGTTCTCTCTCTACTGTAAGTTTTATTGCCAATTCTCCAGTGATTAGGAGGTAGGAGATGTCCCACATAATGGCACACAGGGCACCATCAGGCTCAGCCACGAAGATGTTTCAGGAAAGACAGAGTGAGGACTTCGGGGACCTTGCATCCTCATAAAAACACAGGTAAATATAAAAGACAGCATAAATGTAGTTTTACTTTTATTTTCCTTATCTACAAGGAATCCAAACAAAGCAACTAATTACAAGACTGTGCTGGGGGGTATACAGTGTGTAAAGATGCAAATAGAGTAAACAACAGTAACACCACAGAACAGGGAATGGATGGGGGACACTGGACCAAACATTGACACACTATTGAAATCAAGCATTAAACCAAAACTGATGGTTTTAAAATTCTAACTGAAATACCAACAGCAACCCCCAATAAAATAACTCCACAAAATACAGTTAAAGAAACAAAGAATTCAAAATGATACTCTAAGCCGGGCATGGTGGCACACGCCTTTAATCCCAGCACTCGGGAGGCTGAGGTAGGAGGAGCATTGTGAGTTTGAGGCCAGCTTGGGCTACAACGCGAGCACAAGGCTGACCTGAGCTACATAGTGCGACCCTGCCTCAAAAAACTAGGGCCAGGAATTTGGCTCAGTGGCTTAAGTGCCTGTCTGGCAGGTGTGAGATTGCGATCCCTGGTGCTGCAAAAAAAAAAAAAAAAAATAGTATGTAGTTGCACTTGGTATACAATCCAGAGGACTTTGAACTTCATTCTCTTAATTTCTTGGGAGTTTGGCTCAGTGGCTTAAGCGCCTGTCTGGCAGGCATGAGGTTGTGAGTTCAATCCCTGGTGCCGCAAAAAAAAAAGATACTCTAAAAGACACATATTTAATGTAAAAGAAGGCAATTATGAGGAAGGAGAGGATTAAAAAAAAGGCAGGTAAAATAACAGCTGTAAATTCCACCTTATCAGTAATTAAATGTAAATGGATTAAGCACTTTAATAAAAAAGCAAAGACTGTCAAAATTGTTTTCCTGAATGATCCAACCATACATATACATATATGCTATTTTTAAGAGACACACCTCAGATTTAAGGCAACAAATAGGTTAAAAGTGAAAGGACAGAAAAGATAAACCATGCGAACAGTAAACAAAAGAGCTGAAATGGCTACACTAACATCAGACAACATAAACTTTCAACACAGAAATTGACGCTAGAGACAAAGGACATTTTTAAATTACAAATGTGCCAGGCACCCGTGGTGGTGCATGCCTTTAATCTCAGCACTCAGGAGGCTGAGGTAGGAGAAGCGTTGTGCTCGAGGCTGGCTTGGGCTACAATATGAGCACAAGGTCGGCCTGAACTACATACTGTGACCCTGTCTTAAAAAAAATTAGGGCCAGGAGTTTGGGTCAGTGGCTTAAGCGCCTCCCTGGCAGATATGAGGTAATGAGTTCGATCCCCGGTGCTACAAAAAAGAAAAAAAAAAAGAAAAAGAAACATAAATAAATAAATTAATTAATTACAAATCTGTGCACCTATCAGCTAGGACTCAAAATACACCAAGGAAAAACTTACAGAAAAGGAGGGAAAAACAGACAACTCAGTAATAATGGTTGGAGACTTCAACAGACAGAAAACCAATGAGTTACAGAGGATTTGCACAGCACCATACACCAACTGGGCCTAACAGGCTTACACAGATCCCCTCACACAACATCAGAGCACACCTGCTTCTCAGGCACAGGGGAGCCGTCTTCCAGAACAGACTGTATGCTGAGCCATGACACTTAAAAGAACTCAAATCATACAAGGTATACTGTCTCAACAATAAGATTAAAAATCAATTAACAGAAAAATTTGAGAATGTCATAAATAGGTAGAAATTAAACAACATATTTCTAAAAAACTAACGAGTCAAAAATCACATGGGAAATTAGTATTTTTAGATGAATGTAAACAAAACATATCATACATGAAATCTTAAAACACATTAAGGGTGAAAACAGCTTAAGTATCATATAACTGACAAATGATAAAAGGTCATGGTATATCCACATATTGGAATATTTTGCAGCCATAAAAAGGCATGAAGTACTAATTCATGCCACAACATGGATGAACCTTGAAAGTATGCTTGAGAACAAGACAGAAAAAGCTACATACTATCATTCTATTTCTATAAAATACAGAGTGGGCAAATCCTCTAAGGCTGAAAGTAAATGAGTGGGTACTGGGCAAGAAAGATGGGGTGAAGAGGAACGACTGCTAATTACAAGAGGGTTTCCGCCAGGGGTGCTGAGAGGTCACAGAAGCAGACAGCTGTGACGGCTGCACAGCTTCCTGGACTGAATCATGCACTTTAAAGTGGTTGAGTTGATGCTATGTATATTTTAGTACTATAAAAACAGTATAGCCCTTCCTTTTGGCCAGAAACGCCATCTTCCAGTAATTTGCCAAAATGACAAACACAAAGGGAAAGAGGAGGGGACCCCGTTATGTGTTCTCTAAGCCTTTTAAAAAACACAGGGTTGTTCCTTTGGCCACACACGTGCACATCTACAAAAAGGGTGATACTGCAGACATCAAGGGAATGGGTAGTGTGCAAAAAGGAGTGCCACACAAATGTCACCATGGCAAAACAGGAAGAGTCTGGGGTGTCCCCTAGCACGCTGTTGGCACTGCTGTCAACAAACAAGTTACTGGCAAGATACTTGCCAAGAGGATTAATGTGCATATTGATCATATTAAAGCTAGGGAGTCATGACAGCTTCCTAAAATGTGTCAAGGAAAATAATGAGAAAAAGGAAGCCAAAGAAAAAGGTACTGGGGTTCCACTAAAGTGCCAGTCTGCCCCGCGCAGAGATGCGCACTTCATGAGAACCAATGGGAAGGAGCCCGAGTTGTTGGAACCCGTTCCCTATGAATTCGTGGCATAAGCAGGGGATGGAGGTCTGCCATTCAGTACCTAATTGGTGGTAAGTGTTCTAAGCCCTACTTCAAAACAAAAAATCATCCTGGGTTGTAAGGATGTTTTTAATTGAACAGATGTATGGTGCCTTTACCTCAGAAACAAATATTTGGAGATTTTCATTTTACCTAGTTAACTGTGTTGGGCTTTTACTCTGCAGTGTTTTTCTCGCTGAAAGACACTGCTGAGGTATTGTGTGGGTGTCTACCCAAATGGCCACATGTGGGAGACAACTTGAGCGGGTCCCCTTGAACGCAGATCAATTGCTGCAACTTTGATTATATTGAGACTTATTTCCTTATGTTGATATATACAGAGCTGACTATGGTATTTCCTTCTCTCTTCACTTGGCTCTAAGCATTGCAAATAAGGCTAGCTGAGGTACTGGTATGTAATCTCTAAAGCCATTCGACAGTGTCCTGTTTCCCCCCATAGCAATCTCTGTAAAGTATACAGGCACAGTGGGATGGCAGAGCCAGTGAGCTCCAGGAATGTCGATTGGGAATGAGACTGGGTATGAGCCTCGAGAAAGAGGCTGTGAGTTCCCAGGGCTAAAGTTGGCATATCAGAAACTGAAGCAGCAGCCTCCTAAAACAATTCAGTTTATTGGGCTATGCAAATTGATCCCCCTATATATCTTTATCTCTGCATTTTGCAGAGATATCTTTCTCACTACCTGGCCAGCCAGCTCAAGTTACTCACACAGTTCCCGCCATCCTCACGGTCGGTCATCCTCAAGCCAACCCCTCACTTCACTAGTTGATAAATTCTGGGAGAAGCCTAGGATCAAGGCCTTTGTCCACATGTCCTCACGGGGACTGCACTCAGGACCCCTTGGCTGCCCTTAACCTTGAATATGTCTCGGAGTCTTTACTCCCGCTGTGGGTTGCATTGGAGGTGGTAGATTGGAATTAACTTGCCGGGATTCCAATAACATCTCAGTGGAATTATAAGTATAACTTCTTGGATTGTGAGGAAGACTAGAGAAAGGATTACAGTACTTGGATTACCGTACTCAATATTTGGGACTACAATAGCCACATATTTATCAAAGGTTTATACTGGCTTGAAGACCCTGTAAATCACCATGGGGAAAAGATGTATCAAAATAAAACGGATGTCACTTCAGTTAAATAAATGGAAGTCCATTTATTTATTTCAGTTAAACAAATTGCTTAAAGCAAAAAATAAAAAGTATTTTGGGAAAGATAATGTGAAGAAAACACGCTAAAAGTCAAATATTTTAAAATGATACTCAGAATCTACAAAGAGAGAACTATGATCTCAGAATCCTGAACTTGAAACACTCAGTGCACAATTAGGTTTCATACTTGTATGTGAGGCCAAGAGGCCTCCAGCGTGGGTTCATCCTCTTCTGGATCAAAATCCGGATTATCACTTGGAGGAAGAATACGGAAGATGTTAGCACTGATCTGTAAAGAAAAGTAAATTTAGATTTACATTCTTTGTTGTACAACTGAATTTTACAATGCAAAATATTTTAAAGAGTACACTAAGAAAAATGTTTGATTTGACCCAGCTATTCCCCTTCTGGATTTCTTCCCAGAAGAATTAAAAACACTGTACCACAGGGTCGTATGTGCACCCATGCTTATAGCAGCAAAATTTTTAATCTTGGAAACAACTCAAATGCCATCAACCATGGAATGGATAAAAAAGATGTGGTCTTCTTATAGAATGGAATATTACTCAGCCATAAAGAAGGACAAACTGGAGTCTTTTGTAGGTATGTGGATGCAACTCAAGACCATACTCCTAAGTGAAATAAACCAGATGCACATGTGTAAACACTGTATTGTCTTCCTAGTGTGAGAAGCTGAAAGAGTAAATAAGATCCAAAATGTACAACAGATATTGTAAAATGGGAAGAAACTGTTCAAAAGGAAAGAACAACTGGGATGGGAGAAAGGAGAAAAGGGAAAAGCAAAAAAAAAATAAATATATATATATATATATATACACACACACACACACATATATATGTTAGTTAAGATGGTTATACTACTAATTTCTGTTAGTTCATTGGAAAGAAAGGTTTGTGCTAATATTGCTTGGACAATTAAATGCCTATATCTTATATACTGAGTAACTAACTTAAAGGTAACAATATACAATGTATTAACCATTGTCTCTCCTATTATCTTATTTTGAAATTTTTTTTCTTTAAAATAAAAAAGTGGAAAAAAAGAAAAAGGTTAAAAAAAAAAAGAACACAGTTAAGTTGTGGCTATAAATTTAGTTCCAAACCTGTAAATCTCTTGAAGATACAAAGGGGACAGGGTTTCTCTTTTTTTCTACCCAGTAACTCTGACTTCCTTTGACCCTCACTACTGAAGATTACAGATGACATCTATAGTCCTTTCTTAAATCATGAGTTATTCTTTTCAAGATTTGCTTAAAATGACTGAAAGGAAGAGAGACAGAAATTTTGGGGGGAAAAGGGCAAAATCACTAATTTCACCTATCTCTAACTTGATTCTTTTCATGTTTTCACAATTGTTCCCATATTCTAATGCAACCATATTCTGTAGTTTTAACACAAAAGTTTGATAAAATATTTGCATTGTAATACATACGTATCAAACTTGGGGGGAGGGTCGAAGAGAATGCTTTCACTATTTTTATACTGCACTTCATCTACTCTGAGACTTTTAAAAAACATATTGATCTTTCTGATATCAGGATGCACTTTGACATTCTTCACTGCAGACTCATGAAATGTGGTATTTACTTTTTTTTTTTTGGTACCAGGGATTGAACTCACGACCTCATGCTTGCCAGGCAGGTGCTTGTGCTGCTGAGCTAAATCCCCAGCCCCAGAAATGTGGTATTTATAATGTCACTGTTTGCAACATCTGCTTCAGTACCAAGGTAATCATATGTTCTTTTTCTCCAGCAAAGAACAGACTGTGGTCCCAACCCACAATTCTTTTAAGAATGACTGACTGACCAAATTGGTTAGTAAACATTTAAGGCAAACCATGGAGGGGCTGATCACTTGAAATAAAGACCCAAGGGCTCAGTTAATGTTCATGTAAACAGGACTCCAGCCACACTTATGAAGTAGCACCAATTGTAGACAAACGACTGCTAATTGTGTTACTGTAACTCAGACTCAGAAAATAACAACCTAGAATTTGATCAGTTACAACTCAAAAGCCAGTACATAAGAGCAAAACCAGTAAAGTTTGATGGACACCAATTTCAGCAGAAGTCATAGAAAAAAGCTGAAAAAAGAAATGTATCTCATAGTTGTCAACAGTAAAAACAAAACAAAACAAAACAAACAAACAAAAAAACGCTAATCTTGTAGCCATGAGTACAATATCTGTACATAACAGATATTCAGGTCTTTTAAAAGTCTAAGTGTAGATGTCTAAACTCTTAACTAGATATAAAGTATCCAAAAGTTTAAAAAACAAAAGAACACACACACACATTTGAGCAAATAAACTAAATCCCAGAATTTATTAATCTACACTGAATAATATGACTGAAATATTTTGAGTACTTTCAATACCTATGGACAACCTTATAAAGATTAAAAATAAAATATCCTCCCTTACACCTTCAAAATTCCTGAATAGAAACCATTTGAAATCAGAAACAGTAGGAAATACTGCTTTGAACCTTTAAACTTTTTTTTTAAAAAATAGGAAGTCCATCAAATATTTAATACTCATATTCTCAAATGCACCACCTTTTTATAATTTGTGGAGCATAGGAAACTAAATTTACTTTGATTAATGTTCTGTCTATAGCGTGTCTTTAAAAAATTTTAAGGCTTTTCTTTAAAAAAAAATATACAAAATTTCCTAAATCCTTTGGACAGATCTTCTAGAATGATGAAAGAACATCTAACTAGCTTGTTAGCATCAAATTTATCTTTCCTATTATGCATTCTGCTCTTCCCCCAGAACATATATTATGAAAGAGGAAAGAAATGAAAGCATCTATAGGTTATACTTACTACTAGTTTCTATTTTCTGGGATAATTTAAAATTATGTATTCAGCAACTCAAATTACTCCAGCTGAATTTCTGTATTTTATTAGTATGTAACAAAATATAAAAATCACAAATATTAAACAAATTTCTACTGTTTGATGAAGAATGAGGACAAATTACTAATAAACAGTATCTTAAGCAACCTTCAATCATTCGCAGTAACTAATTTTTCATATTAGGTATTTATTTATACAGGTTGAGTGCTCCTCATCTACACTGCATGGAACCAGAAGTATTTTGGACTTCAGAATCTTTGTATATACCTAATGGGGTATTTTGACAATGGGGCCTAAGTTTAAATATAAAATTCATTTATGTTTCATATATTCCTTATATACAGTTTGAAGGTAATTTTATACCATATTTTTACAGTAGCTGTTTTGACTTTAACCTGTTACATGAGGGCAGGCATGAAATTTTCTGTCTATGGAGTTCTGTCAGTGCTCAAGAAGTTCTACATTTCAGGTTCTGAACTCCTGGACTAGGGATGGTCTATACAGAGTATTACTTAACTTTTTAAAGGTCCCAAATTTTAATTTAAGTGTTATAATCTACAAATATGATATTAACATGTTCTAAATAGGATTTGTTTTAACCTGACTCTTACTGCTTAACTATGGAGCTGCTAGGTTGATACTGGTCTTTTCCTCCTCCTTCACAAGTTCTCTCAGTGAGAACTGACCCCCCCCCCATGAAATTATCTATCAATCTGTGCAATTCTGAGCTTGTATCTTTCCCCTGGGCTCAAGAGCTGCCCTAGAGGGCAGCTCCCAGACACTCTGGCTACCGAATTCTCAAATTCCTATAAGCAAGGACAGTACATTATTAGGAAATGGATGGAAAATCTTTCAAGTAAGAATTTAAAAAACCATTCTTTGGGGTCTATTCATTATTGTACACTTGTCAAAAATCAGTCTAGGTTCATAATTATACCTCAGATCCTACTGATAATTTATATAAATCTGAGGAACAAGTCTAGAGGCTTACCATTTTTACTATATCAGAATACGCTGATTCAACAATTACACCACGATTAGTTGAAACATACTCAACCAGTTCATTCAGTGTTGCTCTTTTAATTTCTTTGCTCTTCAAGTCTGAAACAGAGTCCATGAAATCAAACAGCACACAACACTGCTGCAACTTCTGGCAGAAAAGCTCTTGTTGTTCATTTGAAGTGGCATCTATAAATAAAACGAGAAAAACTCTATTAGAAGTTATTTTTGTATATTAATTTTGTACAAGTTACTCATAAACATAAAATAAAACCTCTCAGAAACCTACTGGTAAATTTACCCATTTAATCCCATCATTTAGGGATTTATGCTGAATTTTTCTCATTACCTACAATCAGTCATGATATACTATTGATTCTGTTTAACATATCTGGAATCTATCCTTTTCTTATCATTTCCACCATAATTTTAGACACTCATCATTCCCCATCCGGACTATAATAATGACATCCTAATTGTTTCGTTTGCCGGACTTCAACCACTATTAATCCTGATTTATCTTCCAAGCTACTGAAAAGGCTAAAATTTTACTAAAATAACAATCAATATGATCATACTCAATACTTTTCAATGGTCCCAAGAAATTAAGAGAATGAAGTTCAAAGTCCTCTGGATTGTATACCAAGTGCAACTACATACTTTTTGTTTTTTCTTTTTTTTTTTTTTTTTTTGCAGCACCAGGGATCGAACTCGCAATCTCACACCTGCCAGACAGGCACTTAAGCCACTAAGCCAAACTCCCGGCCCTAGTTTTTTGAGGCAGGGTCGCACTATATAGCTCAGGTCAGCCTTGCACTTGCATTGTAGCCCAAGCTGGCCTCGAACTCACAACGCTCCTCCTACCTCAGCCTCCTGAGGGCTGGGATTACAGGCGTGCGCCACCATGCCCGGCGCAACTACATACTGTTAAGAGTCATCTCAATACTCTCCAGCAGCCTCGTCGCTCTGGGTAAACCAATCTCCTGAAGACTGTACACTGCCTCCCCTGCTGGAATGCCCTGCTTCCCACATCCTCATCCTGGGAGCTCTGTGCATTTACTAAACTCCGGTGTTAAGTTCCTTCCCAGAAGCTTTCCTTATGGTGCTGAAGCTAAACTTGGTTGATCTACTTTCACTGACAGGTGCATATTTCTATACTGTGCAGCATATATATTGTCCTTCATGGCAATTACACTTCACATATCTAGCATGCTTAGACACTGAAGCCCCTAAAGGCAGGAATCAAGATAATTTATCTTTTTCTGTCCCTGCTTCGGAGTGTCTAGTACAGTGTCTGGTGCATCACAGGCACTCAATAAATGTTTATGGCTTTACCTGTTTATTACAGAAATGAGCATATCATTTAAACTTGATTCAAACAAATGTATGACACTTTTTGTTTCCAACATTCAAAAAGCAACAATTTAAATCTGAACCTTCAATTTTTATTTTTACTTTTTTATTTTTCTTTTTGAGACAGGGTCTCACCATGCGGTTCAGGATGGCCTTCAGCTCACTTTGTAGCCCAGGCTGGTCTCGAACTTGCAACAATTCTCCTGCCTCAGCCTCCCAAGTGCTAGGATTACAGGAGTGTGCCATTATGCCTAGCTGAATCTTCAAATTTATAAACAATGGCTTTCAAGTTGCTTAATTACATAAATTTCTTACTACACTACTGAGATTAAATTTTTTAAACCATACATTTTCAAGCTCACAATACGCAAAACTATTCTTCCACTAAAACTAGTATCTACTCTATATAAACACACAGGTAAAAATCCTCATAAAGAGGGCCCAGGGACATAGCTCAGTGGCACACGCACCATCTTCATAAAGATAATAACCTAATATATACTTTTTAATTTCTCTGGGACAGGAAACTAGATTGATGATTGTGCAATTGTACTCACATTGTTGTCCTCAAATTGATTTAGACAAGGTATAGCTAAAAAGCGATCAGCTTTTCTACACTAACTCATATGAAGTCAGAATACAAATGCAAGACAATCATTTCATTGGTCAGTTTTACTACATGATAATTTAAAACATACTTTGGGTATATTATAAAGAACGGCATAATTCCTTGAAAGAATTAGGACTTTTGAAGTAAAAAAAAAAAAAAAAAGGCTTTAAATATATTTTGATTTTGCTGCAGCCCATCTATGACTGTGCCAGTAAAAACATCTTGTAAGATAGCTTACACTTATAAAAAACTTGACATTATCTCTTCCAAAATCCACAATGGCCCTCTGGTACATGAAGGCTGATGTCTATTCTCCTAAGATTGGTACTCAGAGTCCTTGTAATAGTGATTAAAAGTACATGACATTTTTGACTATCATAGTGATATAAGTTTTTGACTCAGAGCCACCTTCTATGAAGGTATTTTGAAGTAGGAATACTTTAGTGTATCCTTTTTTTAAAAGACCATTAAATTTGTAGCTACGTTTTAACACTGAGTAATAGGTATGCATCCTTGCCCCTGCACTGAATTCCATTCTATCAGGGGTGAGAATGAAGCATCATTTGACACACATACACATAACCAGCAATCGTGTTCATGACCCTTGTTCATCTCAATACAACCAGTCATTTGAAATAGAATCTGCTCATTTTCTGCTAAATGCAGTTGTGTTTCAAACAGCCTTTTTCTTAAGTCTTCTGAAGTTTTTACCATCAAAGTTAAAAGTTACATGCATTTAATTTCAATTAATAAAGTATCTTCTAATACTGACGCCTAGCTGATTTCAACTAATACATGTCTCCTTAATCTTGATACTTAGTTTGATAAGCCAGAAAATAGATATGCCTGCTTTTTGTAAGCTCCCTATACATTTTATTAAAAGGGATGCTTCTATTTCTGGACACCTAGCTCCTGGGTCTTCTCCAGGTATAAATTAATGTTTTTCATAGCTTCTTTATTCAGTAATCCATTTCTTAGCCTAATGATTTGGTTTTGTTTTTCTCCCTCTAAGAACTGCATCTCAGCATTTCTCTAATTAACAGGTCGGACAGATCACATATAAATTTTTCCAAACATTAGAAATATATAGAAAGCAGTTACTATTTCAACTTCTTTGGCTCTGGGTTAAAAATAGGAGTTTCCAAACCTAGTTAGCTTTTGGTATTATATAATAGAAAAATCTTCTCCTATCTAACCCTTCCAGTAAGTATATAATTTCTACTGGGCAGTCTGCTGTGCTATACAATAAAATACAGTACTATCACTAACATTCCTCCATGACAAAGTTAAGTTGGTTTGTTTTCACTTTTTATTCTCATGTATGTAACATTTTCATCACAGCCACTCCCCCACTGGCTTCCCTTATACTGCTCCCTCCTTCTTCCCTTCCTCTTGTCTAGTAACAGCAGCGTCTATGTGTTTTATATGCACTAATTTAGTTAACGCTTGCAACTCTTTGAAACAGGTTCTAAAAATTAGAGATGATTTCCTATCCTCAACAGATTAAAGGCGGCTTGAGAAGACAAGATAAAAACATAGTAAGATAATGCTATAATCAAAGGCTTCAATACTATGAAGTCTAAATTATTTGTATGTCTGGTAGTAGATTTTCGTTTTTAACACAAGAGTTTGGGGAGCATAGTACCAAAACCTCTACATGACCCATCTTTGTGATCTAACCGTCCGCATAGCATGGTGACTTGGTTTTAAGGGCAAGAAATCAAAGAGGTCTAACAAAAGACACGAGACTTTTATGAAGAAAATTACAAAACCTTCATGAAATAAAGACCTAAACAGAGATGTACCATATTCGTGGATGGGAAGACTCAGCATCATCCCCTATCAATCTATGTAAGGAATGAAATTTGGATCTAATTCTCAACCTGATATTCTGATGACATCAAAGAATTGTTCTTAAAAATTCACTTGGAAAAATAAATAGCCAAGAACAGCCTAGATGACTTTTAAGATAAAAAAACAAACAGTCACCCCCTACCATGTTAAGTAATTAAAACTAGGTGGTGGTATACAAGAACCGGCAAAAAAGACCACTAGGAGGAAAACAGGGCACTCAGAAATAAACCACAGTACGTACACAGAAGGTTATTAAATAACAGAGATTTTTTTTAAAAATATGAAAAAAATTTTTAAACAATTTATGCTGCCTACTCGTAAAAAATTAGATCCTTCCCTGACACACACACAAATTAATTCCAAGAGAACTGAAAAACTAAATGTAAACAGGAAAACCATAAAGCATTTGGTTTTATGACCAACAGAGGACTCATATCCAGCATATACAAAAGAACACCTGGAGATCTGTAAGGAAAAAAGCAAATAAAATCTACAGAAAAAAAAAGCTCATGGTGCACAAATGACCAATAAAGATATAAAAATACATTTAAACACACTGGTGAGCAGGGAGAAGTAAATATATATAAACAGTATATATAAACCTATGCATAAAATGTCATACAGCATTTTGTATTTACAGTGTAAAGACGACAAAGGAATTTGAGTAAAATTTCTTCTAGGACTAGACTTCCCACTGTAAGCTACTAAAAACTGGACAAAATGTAAGAATCAACCATTCTCAAATGGTGGGAAGCAGGCAGTTCAGAACCATAATCTCCAAGAGAAGAGAAATAGAGTGGACCCAATAATCACACCGCGTTATCTCTCTCGCAGCACTTTCCACAGAGAACCCAAGCCCCAAAAGACCAAGCAGCTTTACTGAGCTAAAAAGACAGACAGACAGATGTCAGGAATACTGAGACAACTGGGATTTGCAAAGTGAAGTATTAAAGTGGAGGGAACTGAGACAGGAGACTAGGGCAAAACTGGCTGGGGTAGTAGGTGTGACCTGTTAACTACAAAAGCCCAGGGCACTGGGGCTCCAGCAGTGCAGTCTGTTAGCACGCAGCACTTATACGAAATCCCAGGACGCAGGGCACAAAAGGACGCCCAACGCCCTGCACACAGACCTCTCACAGGAACTCGAGCAGGTGGCCCACAGGATGGCCTGGGCTGACATCAGCCAAAGGAGCGGGTGATATAAAAAGGACGGTCCATGTTAGTTTTTGCCACTATGCTCGCTCTCCTGTGGTGGCCACAGGACAGCTTTAGGGTGCTGTAGGGTGCACAGTACTTTTTTTCCTACTTTTATTCTGCAGAGCCTTTACTACCTTTAATAAAATTGCTATCATTTGTGCTGTCTTGACCAATGCTTTACTCAGGACAGAAAGAACCCAGAAACCACCCCCAGAAGGAGACTCCAGAACCCCAAAACCTGGTAGCAGAACTGCACAGAAAAGGAAGTTTTAATTGTCAATATTGAACTGATACAATTTTTTTCTTTTTATTGTAGTCATGTAGTGAGGTTTTTTTTTTAATGTAAAATAGCCTTGCATTCCTGGTATAAATCACATAATGATCATGATGTACAGTATCACCCTATTTATATATTTTGGTATTCAACGCAATTAGTTTATATAAGATTTTGAAATCCACATTCATAGAGAATATGCCTACAATTTTCTTCACTGTTAATGTCCTTGTCGGGGTTTTTTACTTATTCAATCAAATAAATATATCAACTATTCCAACCTTTGTTTCTTCTTAGTTTTAGAATGCTGTTTATTTCAAGGAATTTTCTCATTTCCCCTAAGATTTATAATTTATTTGCATGATGATATGTTTTTGAAAGCTGTGAATTTCTTGGTAGGGTAAAGTAGTAATTATTACTACAAAACAAGTTCCAACTGTAGGAGAGAGAGAGAGAGAGACACACACACACACACACACACACACAGAAATTTCCAGCAAGATCGGGAAAGGAGCTCCACAGACTTCCTCCGGGAAACTGTTTAAAACACCCATTTAAAGCCTCTGGAAACAGTCCGAAGGGCAAACTGCAAACCAGCAAACATCTATCCAAGAGGATCTATGAAAATCTAGTTAATAGAGTCTGTGGTATCTGAAGCAAAATGGCTCACTTCCCCTCGGCTTAGCTGGGCAGGTGACATGTCTAAGAGGTACACTCAGGCACCAGGGATCCCTCTTCCTTACTCCCTGATAGTTTTCTTTGAGTAAGGAGCAGAACCTGACATTTCTCCTCTTACCCACAGATACCTGTTGCTGAGGGTAATAAAGTTCCAGGCATTTTGGCAGGTTTCCACACGTGGACAGATGTGGGCAACACCACTGAGAATTGTGGGGCCCCAATTACCCTAGCCCTGGAATGGCCATAAGCCCTCAGGCTATTGCTGTCCTTCTTCCCCGTCCCCCATAAACAGCTCAACTTTTCCTAAAGGAACTGAACATTTGCCACAAAGTATAAAGATGTCCTCAAAAATAGCAAAGATCATGATGAAAGAGAATGAGGAGATTTCTAGATTCCATGAGGACAAAGGCTCAACAGTAGGCCAACTAGATGGAGAGGCAGGAAAAGCAGCAGTCTGCAGGAGCCCTCTGGTATCAGAATAAAGATCAAATACTGACCTTAGGAGCTACTCCTTCAAAGCCTAAATTTGATTGGATTTGTCAACAGAACAAGTTGTGCCCCAGAGTACTCCTGAAAACAACTGAGTGTCAGCTGGAGAACAGTGGAACTTAACAGTTGAGAGTATAGTCAGAAAATGACAAAGAACCCCGCCAAACGACTGTCATCCCAGGGCGACTGTGGGCATAACCAAAGCTTTGCCTCGGAGGAACATCACCCAGTAACTGAACAAATAAGTGACAAAAGTAAGCCTCAACGCATAGGATTGTAATCCAACACTACTACATCACTTAAGATTTTTAGTTTACGAGCTATACATAAAAATGTAAGAAAAGTAAAGTATGGCCCACAGACCAGAAGGAGGGTGGGAGGCAGTGAAAACTACCTGTGAGAGTGACCAAATACTGGATCTAACAGACTGTGACTTCAAAGCACCCATTACAGAAATGTCCAAACTAAAAATGAAACAAAAGCAAAACCATCATTCAAGAAGAAAGGTATGGCAACAATGTTATATCAAATACAGGACATCAATAAAGAGAATTTACAAATAAAAGAAAGTGCAATATACAATAGAATATTCTGCCATAAAAATGAAGTACTGACATGCTGCAACGTGGATGAACCTTGAAAATATCCTACCCAGCGGAAGAACCCAGCCACTAAAGGGCACTCATATGAAACATTCACAACAGGGCAATCTTGAGAGACTGAAAGCAGATTTGAGGTTGCTTAAAGCTGGGGGGCAGAGTAGGTGGGGGGACTCTACCGGGACTCTCAGAGGGTGATAGTTGCAAGATAGGGATTTCTTTGTAAGGTGGTGAAAATATTCTAAAATTGACTACAGTGGTTGTACAGATCTATAAATATATTAAAAGCTACTAAATTATAAACTATATAAAGGGGTGGATTGTAGGCATGAGAATTGTATCTCAATAAAACTTTTTAAAAATGTAGTTCAGTCCTGGTTTCTAAAATACCTTCCTATCAAATACCCAAAACATTACTGAAAGACAATAAAATCAAAGATCCTTTGTGGTAATTCCACTCCCATATCCACATAAATTTTGGTCTACCACAAATGTGCACAGAATGAATTTAAATTCTATTTTGTCTTTATGCTGCCTATAATTTAGACTAATTAGTTAAATTCTGAAACAACATGTAAATGAGGACATCAAAACCAACATGTAAAATGAGAAAGAGTTAATAATATTCTATTAATATGGCTATGTAGGGTTAGTTTCAAGAACATTTAAATGAATGAAAAATTTTAGTAAAATAAGATAATATGGAGTTTTCTGCTAATGTGGTTTTGCTGATACTACCTCTAATGCATCTTACCAGAAAATGTAATCTACATTTATATCTCTCAAGATTTTAATTACACATAGGACACTGAAATTTTATTAAGCTATCATAAAGCCTTCCTCTTACTGCCCGTCTTCATTAAAGTTAATGTGAGAAGTTAAAACTTCTTAGGAATATCAAGTTATTCAAATTGTTCATTTGTTAACCCTCTACATTTAAAGATAAATACGTGAAATAGCAGTATCGTCGTTTGTAACAAAAATAATAATGTAATGGGTATAATTTTCCTTAAAGGAAAAAGGTATTATGACTGCTGCTCACATATTTGAAATCTAAAGTAAGATCTCATATAGGATTCATGCTACAAATTATAGAACAAGCACTGTATCATAGCAACCCAGCAATACCACTACAGTGACACGCTGAGGATGCAATCCAAGATTCTAATTTAAGAAACTGGCACAGAATATAGGACATGTAGCTTTTTTTGGCAATACCCTTAGAACATTAATAACTAAGAGTCTAAAATCAGCTTTTATTTGAAACTTTAGAGATCAGGCCATTATAAAGTCATAATGGAAATGTTTATTAACAAATGACTCACAGCACTGTGACTAAATATCACTTAGTGAAGGTTCTAGGATTTCATTAGAATTGAAAATGGTGACAAAACTGCACATACCACATTTTAGAAAATCTGAACACACGTACTGTCAGTTTGATAATTCTAATACACAAATGTGCATTATTTCAAGAAAACACCTAGAGTACTATCTAAAACTTTTAAGAGTATAAATATTTCCATGCTTTAATCAATTATTCAAGTGTAAGTATAGTCACAAGTATTACATCACAGAAAGGTTAAAATATACTGATCAAATTTTATTTCAAAAAATTAACTTATGCTACCTTTTGTATTAAAGAACCACTTCTGATAAAGCAGGAGGAACAAGGATGAGGGTGATCTAATAGAATATGTTATAGAGATTCCTTGGGATGTGGAACCTTGGACTTTAGGAAGCAGAATGCTGAAAACAGTCTTCTACTAGAGTTCACGGAATACTTGTGTCGCTTTTTAATTTCATTTGGATAAAACCTGCTCTTTGTTAAATAAAACAAGTGTTCAGAAATATCTTCCATTTCTCATTTGGGATTTTTCAGGAAATATTAAAAGGACTTCTCTAGATGAAACGGACGGCTACAGCTACTTTCAGTTAGATGGTTGTGATGAGGTACTATCTTGCAGGTACTGCTCCCTGTAATACCTATGAAATGTCTGCTACTATTGCATTAAGAAAAAGTATAACTTTCTTAACAAAGTATTCAAGTCTCTACAGCAAGACCTAAGTTCTACAGATTCCCTACTTTCTTTTCAATAGATGGGTTCTAGGATAGCAGTTGGGGGTAGAAATCTAAGAATCCCAAAACTATATACAAAATTTTGTATGTATTTCCTGAGAAGATAATATATTCTTTTAATTGAGTTTCCTGAGAAATCTATGTATAACCTCCCTTTAATTAAATACCAGTATCCCTAAAAGTTATTTCTTCTTTTTTTAATATAATGAATTTATAAGCAGTATTTTGAATGAGTTGATTCAGTATTTCTAGAAATAAAATCTTTATTCAGAAATAATTTTGATTTAAATTCTCTTTCAAAAATAATACCACTTGTAATATTCCATAAGGTGAAAACAATGGGCTACGGAACAATAGACAGCACAGTGTATAAGCATATTAACAGGAAAACACAGGAAGACAGTCAAAGCTCTGAGAGGCTTCCCATATGTTGGAATTTTTATTTTCTACCTTTGCAATTTAATCCTTTTGAGTTGTTTTAACAGTCTATATGGTTTTATAAAAATAATAAAACTATTATAAAATAAACAGTGTAGTTAAGAATGACATATCTTATTACATATTCTTTAAGTGAGCTTATTTTAGAAAACCATGAAAACTGAGACTCACGTATGACTCACAAAAAAGTATTGTATCCTAAAATAGTCATTCCAATTCTATATATGCTACTTCTCTAGACCTTTAAAAACAGGTAGTTCTCAAAATATGTTAGGTGTAGGATCATCCTGGCGATCCAAATTAAAAAGACTATAAAAATAAATGAAATACAAAACCATTTCCCAGATAATCTGGTATTTAGGTAAAAGCTGGGTTATTTTTACCTTTTCTACATGAACAATCAAAATTTCACAAAGGCAATGTGACTATAGGAAATAAATACCCCTTAAAAGCAGTTAATTTGTTGCTATACTTGGTACTTCAGTTCCCCTTTGGATTCAGTTAGGCTGGTTCATTCACTCTTCCAGAAGTATTTGGAAAGCTGCTTAAGGAAATGACATGTAATTATCTAATTTTAATTATCTGGAAGTTTTAGTAGAATAAAACGAATAAAGTGATACAGTGGTACCTTGGTTCACAAACTTAATTTTTTCTACAATTCTGGTCACAAACTGAATTCAACAAGACCCAAACCAAATTTCCCCATAAGGTCAACATTGACCCTAACCACTGAATTTGGTTCCTTTCTTGTTAAACTCAGTTTGTGACCAGAACTGTGGAAAGACTTAAGTTTGGGAACCGAGGTACCACTGTAAGAAATGAGTTAAATAGACTTTTATATACGAGTCTCTCATATTGTGCTACCAATTTATTTTCCTCTCAAATGGGAAAAAATTCATCAAAAAAAAGTATTTCACTACTGTAAACACAGTATAACAAAACTCTTCAAGATCTTATGTAGGAGAATGAAATATAACCAAGACTTCCAAAAGAAATGCAAAAATACATAGAGTCTAATCAGTTCTTGATAATCTATAGTAATTTTTCCAAGCTTCTAACTGCAAATCATTATAAATTTAAATGAGTGGTAACTCCAAATTATAAATCTACAAGTGACACAAATGTGTTACATGATTAATGATTCACCTCATCTTCAGAAAAAATTATAGGTTACATAAAGGGGGCAGGGAGACTATAAAAAGGGGATCCACAAAGAAAATCAACAAAGCTTATTAGAAGAATTTAACAAAGATGCTCTGTTTTAAAGATCCTCAGAAAAAATAACCTTAGGGAAAGGGGAAAAAAAGAAAAAGAAAGAAAGAAAAAAAAAAAAGAAAAAAAATTTATGTTCATAATGGTCCACTTGCCCAGCACCTAAAGAAACTGTATCTCCTTTGGCAAGGTGTACAGTTCCAAATACTTCTCTTCTGCACAAGGTGCTCAAATTTGCTTTAATGCATTTAACACACATCTTCAGTTTAATGCTATAGAGGAGGAATTAAAAACCAATTGCAAAGATCAAGCTGTAAATGGTCTGCATAATATTGTATAACCTACTAGGTTTGGGTTTCCTTGCCTACAAAATGCTAAGAAGTTTGGCATATATAAACATCACTCAGTCATAAATCATTAAAAAATTCTGAAGTACAACATGATGCAAATGGTATTTTCTTTAAACCAATTTAATGGGCTTTGTTTTGCTCCATTATTTCATTCAGTAAACAGTAAAACAGCACTGACCTCCCAAATGTTGTACAGGAAGATACAGATTACCAGGCCTTGAAGCATTTCACTTATAGTCTCCAGGCAGAAAGCAGGCAGTGAAGGAACACTAACCCTATTGAGCACTTCTCTTCACAAAGATCTGCTTCATGCACAAACCACAACATCCTGCCACTGAGTGGACATGGGCGATACTGCTGAGTGGCAGAACAGATAATGCCAACCTGGCCCTGACCAAGTGGCCAATCACCCAAATTATGTACATTTTTTCATAAGCAAATTTAAAGTCTTAGTGGGCCATTAAATGCTATGTAGGAATACACTTCATGTTGGGAAGTCACAGAAATTACCAAATGGGTACTCTGATTCACATATTCAAAGTCTATTTGATATTTATAACTGGATTTCCAAAGGAGATGTCAAATTTAAAGTTTCCAGAAATAAAAATCTGTATTTTCTTTCTGTATCTGGTTCCTTCTCTAGTATCCTCCTGTCTCAGTAGTCATGTGCACTCTAGCCACGTGTCCACACTAAAACACCCCTGGGAATCATCCTTGATGCTGTCCCTTTCCATCTACTCCTGCCCCCCCGAACAATTCATACTGCCCTAAGATACATCTCAAATAAATCTCTCTTCATCTCTACCACTACCACCCTAGACTAAGCCACACCATATCTTAACTAGCCTATTAAAATAAAGTTTTAACTGGTCCTCCTTCTAAAAGTTTGTTGCTATAATCCATTCTCCCCTGAACAGCTCTCTCTCTATATATATATAATGTATTTATTTTAGGATTGCCAAACTTCCTGAAAGAGCTAGCCATATGTACTGACTTACACAATTTAAACTTACTCTTCACCTTACACATACCTTGTGTCCATTCCCTTAGTCCTGTGAAATGCCTGGCAAGTCAGCAATGATGCATGAAGATTCCCAAAGCCATGGAAACTTTCAGTTACTTGGCTTGTCCACTTCTTCAATGCTACTCTTCCTCCCCGCCATCCTGCAGTTTTCAAACTACTCTCTTCCCTTGATGGCTTTGCACTCCAATCCTGCACTCTCTGCCTCCTGGTTGTGTCTTTTTCTTTGACCATCATCTAAATGTTGGTATTCCTTGGTCTCTTCTCATGCTATACAATTTCTCTAGGCAGTCACTTCAACTTACATTGCTTCAAATGTCACTCACAAGCTAAAGATTTATTATTATCTCTAGCATAGATCTATTTAGTTCAAGACCCAAATTATGTAACTTCCTACAAGGCAGCTTCACTTCAATTTTCCACATGCACGTCAACTGTCTCACAAAAAGTCATTAGTTTGTCTTCCTAAATTCGATCTTTTTTCCCTTTTGGTAAACCATTATACATCTAGTTGCCCAACTCAGAACTGCATTAACATCAATTCTTTCTTCTTACCAAGTCCTACCCAGACCCTCTGAGATGAGGCCACCTCTACCTCTTGTCTGGACTGCCAGGCCACATCCGAGCCAGTGTTGCTCTTATCTCTAACCCATTCCTCACAGCACTGCTCGGTATAAATGCAGTGTATGCCCATACCCACTCTTCAACATGAAAAGCTCCAAGTGTCTTCTCAAGCTGATCTCCTGTTATATTCTGTATCACAGCCCTCTAAACTGCTGGCAATCAGTGCTAAGGCAGTTCTGACTTGGACAACATGCTCCGACGGGTCTACACTGAGACCCCTACCTATCCTGGCCTGACACCTCTGGGGCTTTTAGGTCTCAGTTTACCTATCACTTTCTCCAGGAAAACTAGGTTGGCTCTCTCACATACTCTCCTAAATCTTATCACAATACTTATCACACTAATTGAAACTGCCTGCTTACAAATCGGTACTCCTCACCAACTACAAGCTCTGAAAGACACCTAATTTCAAAAGAAAAAGCATTTGTGGTCTTATTCAGTTTACTGAGTAAAGTTTCAATCTCCCAAAGTTCACCTAAATTTTAAGCAGCAAGGAAACCAAAGTACTAACATTTTTCAAAGCAAAGAATGCATCTAATTTCACAGTAGGAAAACAAACTTTTTCCACAGGCCATTTAAAAAAACAAGAGCGCAAGATTTGTTTTGTTTTGTTTTATTTTGTTTTGTTTTCCCAAGCAGATACACATTTCTAAAGAAATTGTATCTTGTTTTACTTGTAACATCAACAGATGTTTAGCTTTAGAAAAGTGACAAAAATGTCCGAAGGAGGTTACACAGAACGACTTCTGAGATCATGAACATCAGGAGCCAAAGCAAAGCACACTAGGTGCAGTGAATGTCACCACTCCAGCAGGAGGAGTCTGTTCCCAAGAAATCTCTGGCCTTCAGGAGAAGGCAAGCAGAAGCTGGAAACAGGTTCTCTGAAACTCCTGTAAGCCTATCATATCCAGCAAGCAAACAAAAACATTCCAGTGGGTTTCTTGAACAAATCTGAATCGAAATTAAAGGGTTTCTAAAATTTTGCATTACTCACCAAAAAGCCCACATGAACAAATTCCTTCAAGGAAGAGTTAAAGAAGATACATATAAAAAATAGTCTTGAAACTGCTTATTAGTAAATTATCTTGCCCAGACAAGTAGAGTTTATTTTACATAAACTCAGCCTGTCATGTAAAACTCTTTCAGCAATTAGGTTCCTTGTTACATAATAATGCACTAAAAGTAATGATATATTTTAAATCTGTTCCTTTCATCTCCTTCAAGGACACCCTTGTAAATAACGACTGCACCTCAAATTTTGAAGTCACTGTAAACTAATTATTTGTTTATTCGATTTTAAATATACACATGTCCACGTCTGAGAATCAACCTACTACAATTTTTCCACACAAACCTTATACAATTATTCCCCAGGAACAAATCAATAATGTAAACTATCACTCACAGTAGTCACTGGAGAAATACAAGAGCAAACAATCCTTTGTTTTAAACCTACTTTTACTATTTCCTATCAAAGTGTTAACTCAGAATTCATTTACTTTAAATAAGCTTGAGCCAGCTTCAGGCATAAAACAAATAAAACAGAAAAGAATCAATCTCTAACACATAGCATCAAACATCACTGCAAAAAGCACAATCAGGTAATGTCATCAAAACAGTGATTCTAGAGCTGTGTATGGTGGCACATGCCTGTCTGTAATCCCATCACTCAGGAGGCTGAGGCAAGAGGATCACTGCAAGTGCCAGGCCAGCCTGGACTACACAGTGAGTTCGAGCCCAGCCTAAACTGAAAAGCAAGACCCCATCTTTAAAAAAAACAAAATGAAACAAAACTGATTCTAGCCAGGTCTAAACTGCACACCTGTAATCCCTGTTATTTGGGAGGCTGAGCCAAAAAGGACAGCATTGCCTGTTCAAGGTCAGGTTGAGCAATTTAGCTAAACCTGTCTCAGAAAAAGCAGGGTTTGCAGGCAGGGTCTGGGGATGAAACTCTGGAAGAGCCCTTGTCCAGCAAGCCAGAGGCCTTGAGTTCAATCCCCAGTACTGTCCCCCAAAAGTTACTGTCTATATGACCACATTTATTATGCTATTATGCCCAGAATACTGTATTTGGTACTATGGTATAAGGAATTTTGAAAAAATCAGACATCTGCTTTCACACACACAAATTTCTCATTTCTTTCTGGAGCAAGAACATCACTGTATCAACGACTGAGCAATTTACTCCAAACAACAAATCAACAGATGCAAGTAGTATTCAAACTGGTGAACAGGAAGGCCAAAGACAAAACAGGAATGTGGAGTGACAGAAGCCCTGAGTCCTCACTGCCCTACCTTCAGTAGAAACCTGTAGTCTGAATGAAGACATAAAAACACTCCAGAGGAAAGTATTTCTTGATACAAAGTAAATATAAGGCCTGGCCAAAACCACAACTAAGTTCAATAGCTTATTTGGTCAATACTTTCATTCAGTATATCCAACAGTGATATTAGGTCTAGATCATCAAGAAGCAGAATACATTAAGTTAGAATAAATCAGTTTTACTTTCCAAAGTGGTTGTGGTCAACACCTGTTATCCTGAATAATGGGATTAAAACCAGGCAAACCGCTACCATATGTTCTCAAACTTACTTGTCTACTACCTCATCTCTACAAATCGGAGAAAAAACAGACCACTTGGCTTTGAATGATAATAGCTAGGCTTTAATTATAGTAATACAACAAAATCTAGCAGACAGAACCATCTCATCATACCTAAAACTCCAAGAATGGGCAGCACTATCCCTTTCAGGAAAGCAACTGATTAGCCACAGGGGGCAGCAAAGTAAAGAGTGAAGTGTAAATACCAGGAGGGGTGAAAGGGCAGGAGATGTTAATAAGCTGGGTAATGAACCATGAGTATTAAGAGAGAAAAGGACAATGTCTCAATTAATGAATTAAATCAACAGACATGCTGAACCAGTGATTCTGAACTGAACATCAGAAGTCCCCTGGGAGCCTTTAAAAATGCATGTGTCTGGATTTTACCTTCAACCTATTAATTTATAATCTTTCTGGAGTGGGGCCCAAGTATTGATATTTTTGAAGTTCCCTACGTGAAAAGCAAGTAGAACCAGAATGCTAACTACGTAAAAATAAACATGGTCTCTATGTCCAGATGCCACAATTTGAAAAGCTAAATTGAAAAAAAAGCACAACAGTCTATTATTTTTCAAGTGTTATTTAATTTTATTGATAAGCCTGTCCTTGAAATCCAAAGGGACAATAACACATTAGAGACTAATTCATCTTCGAGATTTTATCAAGGGAAAAATTCCATTTTTGCAGGTGAAAAAGAGTAAACAGAAGTTCAAAAGGGTTAAACAACTAGCCCATAGCCATTGTGAGTCATCACCCAGAGAAGGAGATAAGGTGAACCTACCAGTGGAATTCACAAGGCTTGTGTGCTACTCCAAGAGCCGCACCAGTATGCCAAATATATGTTCCTGGATTATCACTTTATTCAACTAGATGCTTCAAAAACAATCCAAAATTAAATGAAGAAACAAACAGGTAATAAAATGAGAGATGACAGGACTCTAAATTAGGAATTCCAAAAATGTTAGACTTAAGTACAAGATTTTCCTTCATGTGAAGACTAACACTAGACACCATATTTAGCAATTTCTCTAAGAAGTACATGCTAAGATGAAAAGAAAAAATTAAGTCTCCAAGAAAAGCTACAACAATAGTCCCAAAAGAAAATAGTCCTAAAATGTTATATTCTTCCCTCCCCGCATCCCTCCACGGGAACTGAACCCACGGCCTTTACTGAGCTGCTGTATACCCCAACCCCTCCACCCCGCTGTGATGAGCCAGGCTGATAAACTGCCCACCCTGGCTGGAATTTGTAATCCAGCCTCCCAGAGTGCTGGGATTATAGGTGTGCAACACATCTGGCTAGACATATTGTTCTTAACAGATGAATTTTAACTCTCCCTTAATTCCATCCAAAATACAAAAAGGGCCCTGTGTTTAGATGGAATGATACTAACTTTATTAACATTTATAAACCTTAAAAGTTAAGTGACTAGTGTTTTGTCCTGCCCAAAAAAAAAAAAAAAATAGTTACAGAACTTCAGATTTTATCAGTGCTCTTGTTCCGCAATTAACTCAGAAGAAACGCAAACCTCCATAAAACAGAGACACTTTCCCCGCTAACGCTAAGCAAGGCACTTTAGTCAGCAGCACTGGCACCTAGCTTCCAAGCAGGGACCAGTAAAGACTCTGAGTGACACTTGGGAACTTTTTTACCTTATCTGAAGACTTCAGTCTCACAACCAGCTTCAGCCTGCTTTTTACCATTTAATGGCCATACCCTAGTAGAGGTGCATCTACACAACTTGCTTGGTTAAAGAATAAAAAATTCTTATGACTGCTTTTAATATTACAAAGTCTGACTTTACCCTATCTCCATTTCTACACTCATGTTAAAAAAAGTTATAACTTTGCCTCACTCTCATAATCACATCTGAAAACATAAATAACACTTCAAATGCATTGGAAAAGTTTACTATTTAAGTAATCCTACTAACAATGCTTCATTTAAAATATTTTAAATCTGGATTTCCAAATATCAAACAAATGGGAACTAACATTCTTTGCCTATTTTTAGGCACTTAAATTATTTCACTTAATCCCCTCAATCCTGGAGTTAGAAGGTATTATCCCCATTTTACAGATAAGGAAAACGACTCAAAAAGATTAAAAATTTACCTTTGACCCAGGACTAACTCCAGTGACCCAACTTTTTCTATCATATTGCTTTAAATTTATGTAAAACATGTTAACAGCAAAAGTATCCATTGCAAATCTTCCAAACAAATAATCACAAGTCTGAAACTAAACTGGGTCTCAGCTTTCTCAGCAATAAAATGGGAATAATATTAGTCTTCAAAGAAGTTGCTGGGATGACCCAATAAAATACAATACTGATAACAATACATTGAGACATGCATGGACTATCACAAAATAGCATTCCTTAGCAGGTGTGAAAAAGCAGATTACAGATAGCAAAAGTTAAATGTTTTCTGTCCATCTGTCATGAGCAATACTATTTTACAATTATGAGTAACGTATTACTTAAGAGTTAAATTTCCTTACTTGTTGCTTACCAGTTGAAAAGTTTAAGGTGGAAAACATTAGGTTAACATAAATTTTATGCAAAAAAATTATTGTCACAATGTTCCTAATTTTATTTTCTAGCATCTAGCTCTCAGAGGAGCTTATATAATGAACACAAGGGAAGACAACACCTTTGGGGGATCTAAGCTTTAAAATATAATTTAAGTTAATTTAATTTAATGTTTAGAACCCACATAAACTCCTATTTAAAAAAAACAATTTAACAAGGTTTGTTTGTTAAATACTATGACAAAACAATTTATCTTCAACACTTTTACCATTAAAATCGTGTGATCCACTAAGTGATTTTACAAAAATAAACCCCCTATAGATGAAAAGGTTGGATTATTTTGCTAATCCTTACTCACAGTACTCTCTGAGGAAAACTAGTTGGCACCCTTCCAGTTTAGACCCATGTGGACAAAGTGTAACATAAGCAAGTTGGTATAAACACTTGAAAAGATCTTGGATGCCCGGAGATATCTAAATTACTCCACAGTAAGACTATATTTCAGCACAGGAAGAGAAATTCTCTTTCATACACACACTAAAGGGCTTTCCACAGTTCTTTGTCAAAGCCACAAATGGAAAAAACTACTACTGACAGAAAAAAAAAAAAAAAGAAAGAAAGAAAACAGCACTGTGGTATTAAGTACACTGCCAAGTACCAAACGAAGCAACTGAATTTTTCTTAAAAAAAATTCACTTTTCAAGCATTTTTGGCACCTGAAGTACAAGCAGTTTTTCCCATTAGTGGGTAATACAAGTAAGGGTGCTTTATATCCTTAATTAAATCTACATAAGCTATCCTGAAAAAATTAATCTTCAAAGTTTTTATGAAGACTACTATATTTTCATATAAATATCTAGAATCAATCTAAAGTTCCAATTTATTTTTTTCTAGTTACCAGACATTGTAAATAAAACATTATGGCACCTTCCACTTGTTGAACTAAACACCTTAAGTTAGATAACTCTAGATTCTAGGCATATTATTGCCAAGCTTTTAAAAGTAAAATGCATTAAAGACATGTCTGATAAAATGTATGTTTAATATTCAATTATTTTTATGAAATAAAAGTGAACATTAACAAGTACAATATTGAGAAGTAGAATGTCTTACTAAAAATTGTAAGAAAAATGCTAGCACCAAATGTAAAGATAATTTGATGCTCAAGGAAAAATCAAAACCATCAAAGTAACTATGACGCTTTAAGTTTAAAATTTTAAACCTATGACTAGCAGTTCAATATCCTTATAGATAAGATGGTATTCTCTTACAGCTACAACATCCTTGAATTAAAGTCTCAGCAATGCCTACCATCGTAGTCTATCATAGACTATACCACATGAGTTTTAACGTTTGTGGTATGCTAAAGAGCAATCAAATCATAAATGCAATGGCGCGGACTAAATATATCTTAAAACCTCTTTTCAAAAGCCAGTCTGACTCTGGCTATGGGATGTCCTTGATTTGGAAGCATCCCAGGAAGCAGTGTAATATAGGGTATGAATGGGGTTTCAAAACTACTGTTTGTCAACTGTGATTTGATCTGGGGCTTTCTTTAGATTTCTTGCTAAACTGAGCTTAGGTTCACAAACCCAAAGACAAATCAGAACCAGATTGGCCTTGAAAGGGATGCTGTATCTTTTTCAAATGGACTGAAAAACCTGCTTGACATTTATCTATTTTTGCATGGACCTTCAATTTCCTGGCCTTGTAAAACAGATGATCCAGACTTCTATCAGGTTGCTTTTGTTGCAAGAATTTTGTAAATGTCTGGGGACATAATCATCTTGTTCTATAATGATTTCTATCTCATTAAAAGCAACAATGTTAAAATTATAAAATTAAAACCCAGTATTTCCCGAAGAATAATTAAGAACACCAGGAAACAACTTACTGAAAAGCCTCTAAACCTAGTGGGAAAAGTAAGTGCGCCAAAAAGAGTGCCAAGTAATCCTGCAAGGCATTAGGCACAGATACCAATTTGAACTACAGTACAAACCTTATGAGTGAGGTAAATTCCCATTCCACTGCAAAACAACACTTTATTCGTTTACACGCCTCCAAAGTGACCGTGTGTATACTCTCAGACGAGAGTGTTTTCACGATCCAGTATATTAGATCTACGCTGGCCCAATTCTGTTTTGGTTTGGTTTGGTTTTTCTTTATAAACATCTACAGACCAGCTAACTCTTGCCCGTGGTTTGCATTCGGATTGTGGTCTGACTCTTAAGAATAATCAGAGGGATGGGGAGCTGAGAGGAAAGTGGGTGTACAAAGCCTGCTCATAGAAAAAGTGAAGGACTAAGAGTGGTCGAAAACAGGAGGTGCGACTCGGGAAAGCGAGGGTCTGAGGACGACACAGAATGTCAAAGCAAGAGAAAGGGCCAGGCCCGGGGGAAAGTGCATAACTCGGCGGCGCGGGCTGGGCCGCAGGAGACCCGATGGAGAGGGCAGGTTAGGCAGGCGCGCAGGTGGGCAGGGGTGTTGGCCTCCGAGACGCGAAGAGTTAAGACGAACCCGACGGCAGGCAGAAACAAGACTTCGCAGGGAACCTGTTTGAGTCAGCGCTGGGCACAGGCGCGCGCCGCCTGGCCAGGTGGGGCCCGGCCCAGAGCCCCCGCGCCCCCGCGGTTACCTTTGAGCTGGGGCAGGGGCTGCAGCTCTGCCTGGCCGCTCTGGCTGCGGAACTGCGACGAGCCCTGCGAGCGCTTCTGCCTCTGCGCCTTGCGCACCGATTTCCGGGTGAAGCCGTCCACTTTCTCCGAGGCCGAGATGGCGGCGCTCGCAGTCCCCGCCGCCGGTGGCGACGACGACGACATCTCCGCGGGCCGGGCGCGCGGCGGCGGCGGCGGCTCCGGCTGCTGTTTGCACCGCGCGGGCAGCGGGGCGGGAGGAGGAGGAGGCGGGGAGAGGCGCGCAGAGCCCCCGCCCGCTCCCCGCGCCCCGGGCGCCGCCGAGCCGGTCCTCGCCGCCCGAGCGCCTCAGCGCCGCATCCCCGCGCCCGCCCGGGGCTCCGGGTCCCCGCCGCGCGCCGAGCGCCCGGGGCCGGCGGCGGGAAGGGCGCAGGCGGAGCGGGAGCAGAAGTTGTTGACTCCGGGTGCGCCGGGCGGGTGGCCGAGAGCCCGAAGTCGGGGCGGCCGCGGCGGGGGCGCCTCTCGTCCCGTCGGCCCCGCTCGCCCGCGGATCAGCGCCTCAGCGCCCACCGGCAGCGCGGTGCGCCCGGCCCCGAGCCTCCTCCTGGCGCGCTGCCATCGCGGGTCCGCTCGGAGCTCCGCCGCGGTGCCCTCCGGTCCCTGTCAGCGCCGGCCCCGCATGGCCCGGGACGGCGACCCGCCGCCAGCACGCTGTGCGCGCACACACTCGCCCCGGACAGCGCCGCGCGGTGCGAACACCTCCCCCGCGCGCCCGCCGGACGCCCACGGAGAGCCCCCAGCAAGCGACCGCCACAACTTGGGAAGGTGGTTGGTACGGGCGCGGGGCGGGGGGTGCGTGTGCGCGCGCGCTGCAGGGCGCGCGACCCCGGGAAAGGCCTGGCCGGGGGGCGGGAGGAGTTTGACTGACAACTTCCGCGGGGTCCCGCCCGCCTCTCAAGGCTCCGGAGGGGGCAGCGGGTGGGAAAGCATGCCAGCACCCTCAGCCAATCGCAGGGCTAAGCGGCTGAAGCCGGGTGAGGTGTGGCCTCTGGGGCAGTCCCGAGGCGCGAGGTGAAGGCTGAGGGAGGGGGCGTGGCTGCTTGACTGACGGACTTCGGCTACAACCAATCGCAAGTGAAGACGGCGAGCGAGTGCCATCTGCGTCACAACCGTGTAACGAATTCTCCCGGGAGGGAGAAGAAGCCCTCCTCCACCAGCAGGCTCGTTTGCACGCCTGCGCGCAGCTCCGGGCTATAATTACTCTCTTGACAGCTTGTGAGAAGACTGAAAGACTAGAGAAGGCAGTTCGAAGAGCAAACTAGAGCATCCTTTCCTTTTCCTCGTCTCTGCTGGCCAATGAGGAACAGAAGCGACGGGTGGGGACTTTGAGGGCTAGAGTGCTAGAGAGCACGTTTTACGTCACAGAGGGGCGGGGCGGTGGGCGGGCCCAGGAGCAGCGTGATTGACAGGCGAGGGAGCCGGGGTTTCCGCGAGGAAGTGAGCTCATCCAATCAGAGCGAGGTGCTGCTCTCCTAGGCGGGCCTTAGAACCTTGCTGGCTCCAACCGCATGATAGTTCAGGGACAAGTTTGTAGTTTGGGCATCGCAGCTCCCTGAAAGCTGCTTTCTCCTAGGGTCTGAGTAGGCTAGCGGTTACTACCTGGAGAAGGTCTGCAAGTCCATTTCCTCCAAAAACAGATTGCTCATTTCTAGCTTAGTCGCCAATTTTCACCCCTTCTCTAACCCAAGGCCTTCAAGGACTCCAACAGGAGTATAAAGTACAAATTCGGTGATCGAGGATTTGTAGATTTTAAATCTTGCCATTTTCTCTTCCTTGGAGGATCCGTCTAGATTTTAAACTTCTTAAGGACTAGGACTGTTCACCTTAAGTTTTTTGTCAGTGCTTGCCATGTAATCATACTTGAACCGTAAGTGCTCTGAACAATCTGTCTTTGCTCTGGTCCCAAGTCTATAGTCCTTCTGCGAGGTCTTTTCCTTTCTACATAATAAAAATAATACTGTGTGTTTAAGCAAAGCGGCTGGATGTTTATGCGCAGAAGATTCCAGCGTTAGATACAAGATCGAATTCCAGACTTACATATACTAAATACTTGAAACACTTCTTATCCAGATTGGATCATCTTCCCAGTCTAGAAGGTTCAAACCTCAGCAAGCCTCTAAACACACTTGTCTTTGTCATCGGGTCAAACTGCAAGTCGTGTTTAATCAACCTTCACAAAGGTTTAAAAGCGGCCCTTCCTGACAGTGTAGATAGCCAAGCCCCCAAGATGGTGCAGGGCTTTCAAAGTCACCGCCAAATCGGCCTTTTGAAAGGCCATTTTGAAGAACCACATCGTTTGAAGAACCACCCAGTGCCTACAGAATACAGTCCAAATCACGGCTTCAACCTGAGGCCTAATTGTCCTTCTTGATATAAATCTTAAGTGTTTATGTGGTTCCTCTCCCTCCCTCTCTCCTTTTTTCTCCTCCCCCTCCTCC
>RJWM01011609.1:0-59298 GCA_004363535.1 Dasyprocta punctata | reverse complement strand
CTTGTGCTGGGTGTCCAGAAGCTGCATTGTGGTGGCAATGGGGTTAGTGGTATTATGCTGTTCCCTTTACAGTTGTGGACTTGGTGTGCAAGGATCCGCCTGATGGGCCACTCACAAGAAGTGACATTCTCCCAACATTTGACAGGATGGGGTGTGGGGAGCCACTGTAGATTGCTTCAGAGCCCAGGGCATCTGAGGACGCATAAGGACATGATCCTGCTGTCTAGCTCAGGTGTACACCACAGTACACTTACAGAAGCATGACAGCATAGACAACTGTTCACGAGCTACACGGCTATGACAGTACACAAGAATGTAAACCTTGATAATGGCCAATATATATGTATAGGCTGAACAATAAAGATGTTTGCTTACTATTGTTACTGATGTCAGTTCCGTGTGCTTTTTCTCTGGGAACCTCACCCACGAAAATGCCCCTTCAGTCCCCAGACCCTACGCCAGTCCAATTCCAGCATCTCCAGCAGGAGGGGAACAAGGATGAAGGGGAACAAAGGAAGTCATTTTCCTGTTCCTTTACCCTAATATCCAGGAAAGAGCTCTTAAAACTACATTCGAATTGTGAAAAAAACAGCAAGAGTGGTGTTCTGTGCTCCTTTAGCAGAATTAGCATAAATACTAAGAGGTAACAATCAGTCAAGAAAATAGCCAATTATTTTTCATTATCCTCTCTGTAAAGTAATGGTTAGTAACCTGCAAAGTCTTAACACAGAAAAAAGTTGAAACCAAGCAAAACAGCATGTAATAAACTGGGTACAGTGGTGCATTTCTGTAATACCAGCACTGTAGAAGGTAGATGCAGGAGGATTGCAAGTTCAAGTCCTGCATAGAGAACTTAGTGAGACTGTTAGTCAAAAAAAATTTTTTTCAAATAAAGCTGAGGCTGTAGCTCAGGTGGTAAAGCAATGGGCTGCAGGAGAACTAATCCCAGCAAAATGGTGAACAAAACCTATCAGGTTGCCCTTAGGGACAAGGTAAGGAAATGATGATAGACGATGGATGACTCAGCAGTTTGAACAATTCAAGCAGTATTGATGAACTAATGCATCATTACCAACTTGTGCAGAAGTGACTGTGGCATCTGGCAAAGTTCTGCCCATCACCCACCTGCGTGGCCCCTTTATTAGTGATGTACATTTCGGCACACGAGCGTTTGTCAAGTTTAAAAACACAGCGTTTTTGCAATACAGTCACCATTACCTCCCCATCTGTCACTGGAAGAGGCCCCAGGAGGTCCCCCAGAGAAGAGCTACAATGATCATCCTGTCCCCACCCATCCATATGCAGGGTGGCTGATTTCGGAAGGGAAAAATGGTTCAGGACACACAGTGGAAAGCAGATTAGGCAGAGTCAGAGAAACACGCAGATGGCAGAGTGGGTGCAAATGGGGAGATGTGCATGAGACCTGTGGCTGGGTGATCTGTGTGTCCTTGAGGCTGGGAATCTGTGGGGTTTGTGAATCTCTAGGTATCAGAGAAAAAGCACAGCATAATTGGCACATGAAAGGCAGGGCCTAATTTGCAGGGTTACTGTTTTAGGACACTGAAAATTTTTTTAAAAACTTATTTATTTATTTATTTATTTATTTTTTTGCGGCACCAGGAATTGAACTCACAACCTCGAGCCTGCCAGACAGGCGCGTAAGCCATTGAGCCAAACTCCCGGCCCTGGTTTTTTGAGGCAGGGTCGCACTGTGTAGCTCAGACCAGCCTTGCGCTTGCGTTGTAGCCGAAGCTGGCCTCGAACTCACAACGCTCCGCCTACCTCAGCCTCCTGAGTGCTGGGATTAAAGGCGTGCGCCACCACGCCCGACTGACACTGAAAATTTTTGAAATGAGGTTCCTGGAAGGAAAAAAAGGCACTGTAGTCTTGGGTAGCTTTAATTGTGCATTGAAGTTCCAGTTTTCTTTTCTTTTCTTTCCTTCTTTCTTTTATTTTATTTATTTATTTTTTTTCAGTACTGGGGATCGAACTCACAACCTCACACTTACCAGGCAGGTGCTTGTGCTGTTGAGCTAAATCCCTGGCCCGAAGTTCCAGTTTTCTTCACAGTACAATTTTTAAATTACAACTTTCTTTATCTCCTTTTGCAATGGTGGGGGGAAGGTAGTAAATAGGTCCTTAAAAATTAGGATGTTTTCTTTTTGGAGATGGGCAGCCTCCCTTTCCAACTTCTCTTCCCTCCTCTCTTCAACTCAGATGAAGGGACAAAAACCCAGCATCCCTCTCAGATTTTTCTGAAAGGAATATACAGATGTTGGACCCAGAAGGCAAAATCCTGCTTCCTGTCATCCCACCACTGACAGAGGCAGAGGCAGGAGAGTTGCAAGTCTGAGTCCTGCCTGGGCAACATAGGTAGACACTGCCTCAACATTAAAAAAAAAAAAAAAAAAAAATCCAGAAAGGACTGGGGATGGAAGTCAGCGGCAATGCACTGGCCTGGCATGTGCAAGGCCCTGAGTTCAACCTCAGTGCTAAAATTTTTTTTTCTTTCTTTTTCCTAGGTACTAGGGATTGAACCCAGGCTTCCACATTGAGCTACATCCCCAACCTTTTCTTTATTTTTTAATTTTGAGACAGAGTCTCCCTCAGTCTCCAAGTTACTTAGGCTAGACTTAGACTTGGAATCTTCCTGCTTCAGCCTCCCTTCTTGGAATTACAGGCATGAACCACTATGTGCATCAAAAATCATTTTTGGAGAGGGAATTAAGAGCCCTAGCTCTGGAGCTAAATGGCCTGTTTTCAAATACTACCTACTGGATGACAACGTGCAATGTATGTACCTTTGTTGCTCCCTGATTGACATATTTTGAAATTTTGATGTAGTTTTTTCTTCTTCTTCTTTTTATACTTGAAATAAAATGGATTTTTAAAAAAATCAAATACTACCTACTGGTCAAGTGACCTTGGCAAAATACCTTAATTCTTTCATGACCACATTCTGAATAATACACCTTAATAGGGTTCTTTTGGATATTCAGTGAGATAATATATGTGAGACGTTTAGAGCAGCACCCAATAAATACAGTATCAGCTCGTTCTGTTCTGGATGTGTGTGTGTGTGCGTGGTGACCTTTTACTTAATCACATGTATGTATTGGGAAATAACGCACACTAAAACAATAAAGGTATGCACTGAGCACTTCTCCCGTGATGAGAAAGTTGAAGCTGCCTTGGGAGGAGGCTCCCAAGGCAGCTGATAACAACAACCCAGTCTTTGGTTTTCTGTATAAATGCGCACATGCGCAGCACAGTGCTCCGCACTGCGGCGCCTCCTGTGTTTGCTGGAGACCTGTGTACATCAGAACCCGAACGGCTGACCTGTTCTCCTCCAAGCTGCACAGATCCCAGCGTATAGATGCGCTGAGATTCATTTTCTTAGTCTCCAAATCAGAGTCCCTGAATTCTGAGTCAGTCTCTTGTTTTTTCACAAAAGGCCGCTGCTCTGGACTTCCTTACAGCCCAGCCAGCGGGGCGGGCACCTGGTCCTGTCACTTATTAACCCTGCGACCCGGGTAAAGGTCTGAGCTCTTCCAGCCCTGGCTTCTGTCAGAGCCAAACTCAGAGCGTTCTTTTAAGGATTAAATATAAAGTGCCTTGCTTGGCCCAAGTGCTCAACAATATAAAATACTCTTTTTTTAAACTTCTAGTTTTATACATTAGAATTGATCTTTTTTAAAATGTAAAAAAAATTTTATTAGTATGTGTTTGCAGTACATACTGATTGCATTTATTGTGGAGGGTTGGTACATGTGCGAAACACATATTAATTCTTTTACTTCCTTTCCCCTCTTCTTCCTCCCTATATTAATCTATAGGATGAATTTGTAGAAGTGGAATTACTAGAGCAATGTTTAAAATTGACAAAATTGGAAGAGGGTTCGAAGGGAGGTTAGGGGAATGGGAAAAGAAAAAGAATCAAGCTATATCACGTACAGGCACAAATTTACTGTGATGAATTGTGATCAGTATGTATACCTAAAATGTATCAATAAACTTAATTAATGAAAAAATTTGACAAAACCAGTCAGGTGGCACATAGCTGTAGTCCTAGCTACTAGGGAAGCTGAAACAGGAAGATCACAAGTTTATGGCCAGCCTGAGCAACTTAGCAAGATCCTGTCTCAAAATTAAAAAATGAAAAGGGATGGGTATATAGCTCAGTAGTAAGGTGCCTGGTTAGCAAACTCAAGGTCCTTGGTTCAATCTCCAGCATCACAAACAGAAGAAAAAAAAAATTACTAGACTTTTAAGACCTGCAAAATAGTACCATGTATACTAGTAAAGAATCATCATAAATTTTGTTTGTTGAGACAATAACATTGAGACCATTTTTTTTGGTGATAATAGGTTTTTCTTTTTTAAACCCTTATCTAGTCCATTTTTGGAAGGTTTTGTTAGTAAGAAACATATAGCTTATAAATGCTCCTCCTAAAAATTATTTTATGTTCTGCATTTTGTTGATTTAAGTATCCAAATGTCTTATTCTGTTGGGGGGGGGGAAAAAAACAACTCTTCTAGCTCCCTTCCTTGTTCCCTTTCTGGTACATCAGCAATTCTCCCTGGCTCTTTTCCTCTCCTAGGTTCCAGGCCCACTGCCCTGACTGAGGCCTAAGACCACTGAGGGAATGCTCACCTGGCATTCAGGTAATACAAAGAGTCGAACCTGTCCCCTCCCCACTGGAGAGCAAACCCAGGGGTGCTCTAACACCAGCCTATATCCCCAACCACTTCTTAAATCTTTTATTTTAAGACAGAGCCTCACTAAATTGTCCAGGCTGGCCTCAAACTTGGCAGTCCTCCTGCCTCAACCTCCCACAGTGCTGGGATTACAGGTGTGTGCTACCATACCTGGTTGCTTTTGTCTTTTGACACTGCAAAAATTAGATGCAAATCCCTCAAGCAAGCAAAATAGAATGATTAGACCAGGTATAGTAGCGCATGCCTGTAATCCCAGCATTTGGGAGGCTTAGGCAGGAGGATTGCCGCAAATTTGAGATCAGCCTGAACAACAAAAGACCCTGTCTCAAAAAAAAAAAAAAAAAAAACTAATTAGCTCTGTGACATCTAAGGACAGAAATCAGTGTGCGCTGTGTTGAGCTGTAAATGGGTCTTTTAATAGTTGACTTTAAATAATCTGTGGAACTAGAGGAGACAAGACTTTATCATGCACAAATGACACCCCCAAATTCCTGAGAAAGATGACATTCCGCTTCATTCACCACCGAACTTTTCCCTAAGCCACTAATAAGCAAGATCATTTTTTGCTTTTTACCTACATTCCTCCCTCTGCACAGCCTCTGGGTGTGGTTTTTTAGTAAATCTGCAAAGCCAGGGTGATTTCACAACCCGCACCTCAAGCAGGGCACTTTGTGAACCAGACATTCTCATGGGTTCCCTCACAGAAAAGAGTTTGTATGCTATGTTTGTACCTAAAATTCCTTTCATAAAAGAGAAAACTCTTGAACCCTGGAGATTGAGCTACATCTCCAGCCATTTATTTTTTTATTTTTTACTTTGAGACAGGGTCTCACTAACTCACTATGTTACCCAGGCTGGGCTGGAATTTTGGATCCTCCTGCCTCAGCCTCCCAGAGTGCTGGGATTACAGGTTTGCACCACTTTGTTCACTAAATGTAAGCTGTTGACTTGAGATAAAAGATGGAGCTGGAGCCATTTCTATGCACAAAGTCAAGGGGCAGGCAGAGGAGGCACTGGCACAGGGACCTGAGCAGGGGTGACAGAGAAACAGGACAGGCAGAGTGAAGGAAGCCTGGGCGGGAGGAGCAGAGCTCAAGTGGAGCTCCAGGGCCTAGAATGCAGGAAAGAAGAGTCAGGCTGTCTCGGAGGAGTTTCCCACCCTCGAGGCCCAGCCAGGGCGAGGTGGGCCTGTGGGCAGGGCAGGCTGCAGCCTCAGACTGAGTAGGAGTCAGATGCAGAAAGCAGTGTGGACTCCTCTATGGAGAAGGCAGCTGTGAGACAGAGACAGGTGTTGCGTGTAGACAGGCAGAGTTAAGCGGAATTCTCTTCCCAAGGCGGTGGTAGGTTAGGGAAAGGACCCAGCATATAAGACTGAAAACAAACATTTAAACTCAGAAGGACGGGGAGCAATTGGAGTAAAGGTCACAGAATTGTTCAATCAACAAAGGAAAATTGTATGTGCAGACAGGTAAACCAGGAAGGTATTGACACGTGCTGAGTCTAGGTAAAGGGTATATTGTACAGCCTTCCACAGTCCTGTTTTTCAATTTCCAAGTAAATGTGAACTTTTTCCAGATAAGGATGTGATGGCACACACCTGTACGCCTAGCACTCTCGGAGGCTGATGCATGAGGATTGCAAATTCAAGCTCAGTTTGGACAACGTAGTGACTGAGAGAGACCCTAACTCAAAATAAAAAAATAAAAAGGGCCTGGGGAGGTAGCTCAGTTCAACACCAGTACTAGATATAATCTGACCATAAGATTACAACTGAAAAGTCATGATTAAATATTCATAATCAGAAGCAATATTGTCAAATGGCTACCCTATCAAAACTGTTAAATAGATTTAATGAAATCCCAATCAAAATACTGTACCAACAGCATTCCTCACAGAACTAGAGAACTAGAGATTGAACCTAAATTCATATCTCTCATCATGTATTAAACTAAAAATGGATCAAAGTTCTAAATATTAAAGCAGAAGCATTTAATCTGCTGGAAGATAAAATATGTAAAACTCTGAGAGACATAGGTTTAGACAAGCACTTTCTGAATAGAACCCCAGTTGCACAAGAAATAGGATAAAGAATCAACAAATGAGATTATATCAAATTAAAAACCTGCACAGCAAAGAAAACAACCAACAGAGTGAAGAGACAACCTGCAGAAAGGGAAAAAGATTTTGCTAGTTATTCCTTGTGCAGAGGCTAACAGCTAGAATATATAAAAAACTCAAAAATTAGACCCCCAAAATAAAAGACCCAGTGAAAAAAATGGGCAACTGAAATGAACAGATAATTTTCAGAAGTACTAATGGACAATAAATACATGAAAAAATGTTCAGTGTCTCTGGTCATTAGAAAAACATAAATTAAAACAGCACTGAAGCCAGGCGTGGTGGCTCACATCTTTAATCCCTGCACTTGGGAGGCTGAGGCAGGAAGATCACTGTGAGTTCAAGACCAGTCTGGGTTACAAAGTGAGTTCAAGGCCAACCTGAACTACATAGTGAGACCCTGTCTCAAAAAATAGGGCCAGGGATTTAGCTCAGTGGCATAAGCCTCTGGCAGGCATGAGGTTGTGAGTTCATCCCCGGTACAAAAAAAAAAACAAAAACGCAGAACTGAGAGTCCATCTTACTTCAGAGAAAATGGTCCTCAACAAGAAATGAAATACTAGCCGGGCCTGGTGGTGCACACCTGTAATCCCAGCACTTGGGAGGCTGAGGCAGGTGGATTACTATTTGAGGCCAGCCTGGGCTATAAAGTGAGTTCAAGGCCAGCCTGAACTACATAGTGAGACCCTGCTGCAAATAAAATAAAACAAAATAAAAAATTAAAAAAATTAAAAAATTAAAAAAATCAAACACTAAAATGGTAGCAAGATTTGGGAAGAAAAGGAACCCTGTTACATGATGAATGGTATGTTTCTTACTGGAAAATAAAAGTTTTTATTTTATTTTATTTTATTTGAACTCACTTTGTAGCCTAGGTTGGCTTTGAACTTGCTGCAATCCTTTTACCTCAGCCTCCCAAGAACTGGGAAAACAGGAGTGAGTCACCACTCCAGGCTAAATTTTTTAAAAAAGAAATCAAATCTAAAGTGAGATAATTCCTATTTTGGTTTTCTTTTAGTTTCCAAATATGGAAAAATTGTGTAGCTACAGATTTAACAGAAGTAAAACAATTTATGTTATTAGGAAGTCACAAAGGTATTGGTTTTGGTCTTTGTTGACTTTTTGAAATAACACAGTTCTCATTTTTATTTTCCATCATACAGTATGCATTAGATATTCTCAAACACCTAAAGAATCTCCCCTCAAATTTGAATAATAAAATAATCTTTCAGGAACATCTTTTTAATGAATTCACTAAAATAATCAAAGAAGATAGAGGAAATAAGAGTTAAGAAGGCATATTTTGGACTGAAAATCTACTTTTAATCTAACTAGAGACTAAATGAATTACAAATCTTTTTATATCCACTGCATTATAATGTAGCAGCCTATTTATAACACCTTATTCTAATTTTATTATCCCAAAATGAAGCATGGGTAGAATCTGAATGAAGCCTGGCGTGTAATTCATAGTAAAGCATGGAGCTGGTCTCTTCCTCGGGCAGCTGACCCACAGCCACGGAGGTGTCAACCTGCCAGGAAGCTGGGCAAAGTTTCCACAGAACTCTGCAATGGCCTCACAACTTCTCCACAAATGTAAAATTAACCTAAAATTAAAGGGCTACTTTTTGTTCAGTATTGGAAATTGAAACCAGAGCCTCTGCACTGAACTACATCCTCATCTCTTATTTTTTATTTTTTCTTGTAATTTTTTTTTGAGACAAAGTCACCCCAAAGTACATAGGCTGTGCTTGATCCTCCTGCCTCAGCCTGCCAGAATGCTGGGAAGACAGGTATGCACCTGCTCTGTAGTACACAGTTAGTTTTTATAATCATTAAAATTATACATAAGAAAAAACTTAAGGGCAATTGAAAGATTCTAAAACCCATGAGATAGGGCTTTCAATAAATAGCTTTGTAGAACTCAATGGTATTATATTACATAACTTCTCAAAAGTCAAGGAAACTGAAGAATGTGTGTCCATTATGATTCTCATTGAGCCCACCACAGTGTTTGTTAACATTTAGTCTCAAACACCAGCTATTAGCAAACAATAGCTCGCAGGTTTTGTTGCCCAGACAGTGTGTAGCCCAGACTGGGCTCAAACTTTCAAATCGCCCGACTTGCCCTTCTGAGTGCCTGGGAGCCTGGCTGGCTTTTTTGTGTTTAGATGACTGAAGAAATAAAGACAAAAAGGACAGTCATATTTCATGGCGCGTGAACTGAAGTTCACATTTCAGTACCATAAATAAAGTTTTATCGGAACACAGATGGACCCCACTTGATTATGTATTAAGTATCTAGGGCTGTTTTACTGCTAAATGGCTGAGCCCAGAAACTGGGACAGACACTGTGTGGCTTGTAAAAATATTTCATATCCATGTCTTTACAGATGAAGTTTGCCAATTCTGCTATAGGCAACTCTCCACCCACCCACATGCACACACACCTCCTGTTTTGGGTTTTGGTTTCTGGGACTATGGTTTGAACCCCTGGCTTCTGCACTGTGTTACATCCCCAGCCCTTTTTGGGTTTTAGTTTGGGACGGGATCTCTCTAAGGTGCCCAGGCTGAGCTCACACTTGCAATCTTGCAGGTGTGTGTCACCATACCTGGTTTTCCATTTCACTGCTGCTCTGGGATTTAGGTGACCATAGGATGAAGGTGGCCCGGTGAGGGCAGGACAGGGACTGTGGCTTCTCAGGGAGCTGGCAGACACTGACAGAAAGGTAGGGTGTCACATTCCAGAAGAGCTGACACTCCGTGGAGAGGCTAGGAAGGTCAGTCTGTGAGTCTGGGAGAAAGGAAGGCTATTTTAAGAAGATAGCTGAGGGACAGGACAGATGAGTTAGACAGAGGGCTGCAACAGGTCCGGGAGGTCAGAGTATACCGGAACCAGATCGCCAAGCAGGGTGAAACTGAGCTGCAGCTCCAGCCTCAGGGTGAGGGCCTGACCTCCCTGCTCCTGGGAGTGGGACCGCCTTCTGGCAAATCTGCTAATGAGTATCATTCTGCTGATAGTACTCAGAAGAAAGTCAAGGACCTGAGGTGAATCCCGCCTTCTCCAAGGACCTGGAGAAGGGATCTGAAGAAAACCCACCTGTCTCTCCTACTGCTAGACTTTCCTCAACTTTGCATGCCACATAGTACTGATCACACAACTACTTTTACTTCTGGAGGTGGGGAGTACTGGGAATTAAACTCTGGGACTCACAAAGGCCAGGCAAGTGCTCCACCACTGAGCTACATCCCAGCCTGATGCTATTGTATTTCATCACAATAACCTTGGATCAGAAGCTTGCCCTTCTACATGACCAGGCTGTATACTCGGTTCTGTTATCAAAATGAAAACCACCTTCCTTGTAACTTCCCAAGCAAGAAAAGAAATCTCCCTTTTGTGTCACTAAAAGTCCCAAGTACTTAATTCCTACCTGACTATGTAGAAAGTATACAATGATCAATTGGGGGTGGAAAAGTGACCAAAAGTGGGAAGAAGTTTAAATTTTGTTGATTAAATTATTTTAACAACCAGGGGTTAAATAGATCACCTAAAGCTTACTAATCAAGCAATAATAGAACGAGTATTTTTTTAAACATAAAGATAGGGCTGAATGGCAGAATGTTTGCCCAGCACAGGTGGCACTAGATTCTATCCCTAGCCCTGCACATGCTCAAAAGTAAAGATAATTACTGTGAAGAGCAGACAGAGGAAGGAAGTGGTCATATTATAGACTGCGAAGTTGGACAGAAATTAATATACAGTCAGAGAGATTGGGCCCTCAAGGAAGCTGACACAAAAATAAAAGACATCGGAATTGTGGCTGGAGGCTCCTTTGAAGACAGCCAGGCCTCAGGATGCAGAGGCAATAGACAGACCTACATGTGTCCCTAGAGATAAATGGCACCTTGAGACTGCACTGTAATTAGCACCGCCTGGTCCAATGGGCCCAAACAGGCATCAGGCATCCCACACATAGGTGGGTGACCAGAACATCTGGACCCACCCTCCCCTCCCTTTCCATGTGCCCTTGCTGCGTGCCTCACTTCCCCACTGGATCAGCAGTAGCTAAGCCAATATGCTGGTAACCCTGCGGATTGAGTTCAGTTTGCCCCACACTGTGATGCTGCTGTTTTTTTTTTTTTTTTTTTTTTTTTTTGCGGAACCGGGGATTGAACTCACAACCTCGTGCCTGCCAGAGCAGGCGCTTAAGGCACTGAGCCAAACTCCCGGCCCTGGTTTTTTGAGGCAGGGTCGCACTATGTAGCTCAGGCCGGCCTTGCGCTCGCGTTGTAGCCCAAGCCGGCCTCGAACTCACAATGCTCCGCCTACCTCAGCCTCCCGAGTGCTGGGATTAAAGGCGTGCGCCACCACGCCCGGCTTGATGCTGCTGTTTTGAACAACCTCGGTGTTCACCCATTCAAGACCCTTCCGGTCTCTCAGGAGCTTTCTCTTACTAAACCTTTCATGATCTTAACCTCCTTTGTCCCTTAGAATTCACTCTTCAATATTTGGGGGATGCAGACTTGACACATCTGACATCTAATAGGTCGGGGGTTATATTTTTCCTGTATCAGTAATACAGTAATTTTACCAGGGTTGGAGTCAACTGTTTCAATCTGAAGAAAGAGAGGATTAAGTGTGTATGAATTTGCAGTCATAAAGTTAGCATAATAACAAAAATGTATCTTTTTATGAATTATTAAGAAATGCACACAAATACCAACCACATGGACACCCACAAAAGAAAATACAGCCAAAGTGTTGAGGCACTGAAAAAGTAACAACAAAGCATACAAAATGTGAAGACTATTAACACCAAACACACACACAAATGGGCTACATTTGCATTGCCATTCATGCTTTTCCTGTTATTAGAACCCTTCTTTTGTTTGGGGCTGCTATACCCAGTCCAAGGGGAATCCAGGGTTTCATCAGCTTCCATATCTGAGTGACCAGTGAGATCGGAGGGAATGTGTTCCCTGGGCTACTGGGAAGATTATTTTTCCCTGATGAAGGACTTTTACCGTGACTCCCTTTGTGTTTGAACTGTGAGGCTGGGTGCTATGGCAGCCATTCTGAACTCATGAGTCAGCAGCAAGGAAGACAGCGGAGGGAAGCAGTAAGCTTGGGAGCTCACCAGCAGCACCAGGCAGCAAGCTGCAGTGTGACTCATAGCCTCACTTCCAACTTTTCCTTTCTTCCTTGGGCCTGTCCTACAAAGGTCAGCATTAATCTTGCTTAGCAAAAGATCCCTCTCCAAAACTTTTAACTGTTTGTCTTTGTAGACAGCTTAGATTTTTTTTTTTAGAACAGAGAATGGTTGATTTTGTACTAAAGACCTTCCTAGCAGAGACTCTTACTGGCTGCAGATTGTATAAATGACCTTCCCAGTCAGCCTGGGGCACAGAATTCCAGAACATGGAAACATCGATGTGGTGACAGGACGCTACTCAGGCAGGAGGAGACAGAGTCTCTATGAACTGCTCCAGGCTGTCCTTAATTCTTTGTACTTACAGATGCTTACATTTCTACTAGTGATTGGATATTACTACTGCTTGGTCTCTTTTACTGGTTTTATGGATTTCTATGAATCCATCTAATAGACATTTTTTATCTCTTTCTCTTCAAGCATCTCTCTTATCCTCACATTCATTGGTTTCCTTTCGTATTTATTAAGTCTCCTAAGAATATTCTAATTTCTAGATCCTTATCTCTTCATACCTTCCTTCCTTCCTTTTTTCTCCCTCCCCTTCCTTTTTTCTCCCTCCTCCTTCCCTCTCTCCCTCCCTCCCTTCTTCCCTTCCAGTGCTAGGGATCAACCCAGGGCCTTGAGCAGGCTGAACGAACTCTACCATGAACTGCACCCTCAGTCACCACCCCTCCTTTCCATGACTCCACAGTGCTCCCACCCATCTGAGGACCTTGCATCCACAAGGATGTCTCTCTTCCTCCCACTTCATTGGTTGCTTCCCCCTTTGCTTTCAACTATGTGGCAGATCTCTGGGTAGTGCCCCCACCCCAGCCTCCCCACAGTGTTTCTCTCTGGGGCTGCCAGCCTCGTCCAGAGTGACATATGCCCTGCAGTTCCATCTGCTCTCTGTCCATAGTTTGATCTGCTGCATACTTGGCAACCCGGTTTCAATCCCCGCAGCTACACTGAGACCATTCTCCAGAGGATCAACAATAACCTCCTTTTAGCTCAATTCATTGCCCTTTTGTGGTTTCTCACTCTTGACCTCCACACATTCCCCGTCCCCCAACTCTCTTAGCTCAGAAACTCTCTTCCTTGGCTACCGTCCTGTTTTCTAACTATTCCATCCCTTTTCATTGCCCTCTGTTTCTCCTGCCATCCCTTTACTGCGTATTCCCTTGGCTCTCTCTTTTCAGTCTTTCACTCCAAGGTCACATCATGCTCCCTGCAGCCTTCGCCCGGGAGCTAAGCACGCCCTGTGCAGTACTTTCCCAGTCAAGCTCTGCTCCCTCTTCACCAACCACCTACTACCTCTCCACTTATGAATACTTCACGGCACTGCAGTTTGTTGTCTCCCTTCTCAATCCTGCTTCTCTTCTCACTTTCCTCCCTCTCATCATGGCATGGGTATCAGGGCAGAACAGTGTTTTCATTCCTTTTAAATCTTTCTTTTTTTCTTCATTGTTGTTGTTTTTGGAGACAGGGTCTCGTTTTACAGTTCTGGTTGGCTTTGAACTCACTATGTAGTCCAGGCTGAACATGCAGTGACCCTCCTGCCTCAGCCTCTCTGGTGCTGGAATTATGGGCATGTGTCACCATGCCTGGCCAAACACTTCCCTTAAACATTTTGTAAAAATTTGTATGATTCCATGTGTTTGCAGTCCGTAATGATTACAGTCATCATGGTACACGCACATAGCACATCTTCATTCTGTCCACTTCCCTTTCTCCTTACACTTCTTCTGTCTTCCCTCCATCTCTTGGTCCTCTTACCATTTGCAAAAGATCTATCTCCCTGTTTCCTATTATCTCCCTCTTAAATTTATTTATATTTTGGGTTTCTCAGAGGAGAGAACCTTTGTGACATGTATGTCTGATTTATTTGATGTAACATTATGGTCGCAGGTGCATCCATTTTCCTACACATGATTCAAATCTATTTTTCTTTATGGTCAAGTAGTACTCCATGTAAACTTTTTTTTTATTAAAGTAAAAAGTATGTTCAGAAACATTTGCAAATCATAAAGGTGCAGACTAGTGAAGGATCAGAAAGTGAAGACATTTGCAAAAATCACCGCTTACCTCAAGTAACCACAATCCCAGAAGCACCTTCTCGTGCCCTACTGATTACATCAGGCGACTTTTTTTGCTTTGTGTTTTGTTTTTTGAGACAAGGTTTCACTGTGTAGTCCAGGCAGACCTCAAACTTGTGACAATTTCCCTGCCTCAACTTCCTGAGTACAGGAATTTCAGGTGTATGGCACCATGACTGGTTGAAATTGCCCGGGAAGGAAATTTATTTATTTGTTTATTTATTTATTTATTTATTGGTACTGGGGATGGAACTCACAAACTCCCACCTGCCAGGCAGACGCTTAAACCACTGAGCTAAATCTCCAGCTCTATTTTTTGAGACAGGGTCTCACTATGCAGCTCAGGCTGGCCTTGAACTCACTTCGCAGCCCAGGCTGGTCTTGAACTCACAACCATCCTCCTATCTCAGCCTCCTGAGTGCTGGAATTAAAGGCATGCACCACCACACCCAGCTCTGGGCAGGAATTTTAAACAATGATCTTCAACTTCTCAGTCACCACTTTTCTCACCAAGAAATGGGGTCTGGTGCACACCTGTGATCCCAGCACTTGGGAAGCTGAGGCAAAGGGCAATTCATTGATTTAGCCAGACCCTGTCTCAAAATAAAAAAATAAAAAGGGCTGGGGATGTAGCTTAATATGAAGGCCATTGGTTTATTCCTCAGTATTGCAAGAAAGGTGGGAGAGAGAGAGAGAGAGAGAGAGAGAGACAGAGAGACAGAGAGACAGAGAGACAGAGAGACAGAGAGACAGAGAAACAGACAGAAAAGATGGTCCCTCCTCCTGCCCCTGAATCTACATTACACTGCAGAAGTGACACTGCCAGTTTTCAGGCCAGACCTTAAGAAGCCAGCGAAGTTTCCTCCCTGTCCCTTGGGTTGTCCACTTTTAGAATCCAGCCACGGTGAAGAGGGAAGCCACGTGGAGGGGACACACACAGCTGACCTGGCCAGCAGCCCCTGCAGCGACAGCCAGCCGTGGGGTCGTGGCCAGGTGTGTAAGCAACGGCCTTCCCAAGGGTCCGGCCCGCACCTGCCAAGCCCCGGAGCGCGGCTTTGAGCAGCTCCAGCTGCTGCCAGGGGTGGGGGTGAGGGTGGGGGTGGGGTGAGGCGAACGAGCCGACCTCCCCAAACCCTGCCCAAATTATGGGTTTCATAGCAACATAAAGGGTTGCAGCCACTAAATTTAGGAAATTTTTATGTAGCAGGAGAAAACTAGGGTACTGTTTTCTTTTCCTCTCCCAAGGGCTTTCCCAACTTCTGCTACCATATAGTTCTGCTTATGCATTAACTTTTCTTTTTTGGTACCGGGGAATCCAACCCAAGGGTTGCACTTGCCAGGCAGGCGTTCATGCCCCTGAGCTATATCCCCAACCTATTTTTCAACTTTATATTAACTGGAGTCAATCACATTGTATTATTTTGTGTCTGACTGCCTTGCTCAATGTAATGCTTGTGGTATTCATGCCAGTAGCTTTGTTTGCTTTATTACTGTAAAGCCGTGTGTGTGTGGGGGGGTACTGGGGACTGAACCCAGGCCTTGGCACAGGGCAGAACAACCCAGGTTAAGTGCTCTACCACTGAACTACCTCCCAGTCCTTTTTATTTTGAGATGGGGTCTCACTAAATTGACCTGGCTGGCCCTGAACTTGTGATCTTTCTGCCTCAGCCTCCCAAGTAACTGGGATGACAGACGTATGCCACCACACCTGGCTTATAGCATTTTTTTCTATGCCCGTTTCACATGGCTATTTATTCTTCTATTGAGATATAGGTTGTCTCCAATGTGGAGCTATTCTGAATAATGATGCTGAATATTTGTGATTCCTTACAAAGTAAAATCAAATCATTCCTATTTACTCTTCTTTTAAATTGTCTTTGCTTTTCAACTTCTGTCATATGTCTTTACTCTCACATTGTCAAGGATGATAGCATTTACAGTATATTCTGTAGGGTAATATTTCATGTTATTCCTGTAGGTTCATTTCAAAAGTGTAATCCTTATATATAATGTTTCATTATTAGGACTATGTATATTGTTCACTCTACAGCAAAATACTGTGACAGGAATAATTTTTCCATCTTAGATTCATTTTTACAATCCTGGGTCTTTCAAACTAAAGTGTTACTAGCATTTATATATACGGACCCTTTTTTCATTCACTACACTAGTAGTTCAAAGATTTGGCTACACTTTTTAAATTTTTAAAAATTTTTATTAGTATAGGGCCAGAGATTTAGTTCAGTGGCGTAAGTGCCTGCCTGGTGTGAGGTTGTGAGTTAGATCCCTGGTACCAAAACAAAACAAAAAAAATTATTAGTACATATACGCAGTATACAATGATTACATTCATCATGAGAAGTACATGTACATAACACATCTTAATTCTTTTTTCATACCTATCCCTTCCCCCACTCCATACCACGGTCCCCTTCCCTTTTGCTCCTTTATTCCTATTATCTTTTATTTTACTCTTCAATTTATTTATACTTTGGGTTTCAAATATAAGAGAAACCATGTGATACTTAGGCTTGTGTGATTAACATTGTGGTCTCGAGATGCATCCATTTTCTTAGACATGGCTCAAATTTATCCTTCTTTATGGGAGAGTAATACTCCATTGTGGGTAAATACACTTTATCTGTGCATCTCTGGATGGACAAATAGGCTGCTCCCAAGATTTAGCTATTGTGAGTTGTGCTGCTATAAACATTAGTATGCATGTATGACTGTGATACAATGTCTTTCCCTCTTTCAGAGAGATACCTAGAAGGGAAGTAGCTGTGTTGAGTGGAATTGCTAGTTTTAGGTTTTTGAGAAGTCTCCATACTGTTTTCCATAGTGGTTTTACTTATATTCCATTTCCCACACCCCATCCCAACCCTCACCAGCATTTGCTGTTATTTGATTTCTTGATGATAGTCATGTTTTCTGGAGTAAGATGGCATCTCAGTGTTGTTTTAATTTGCATTTCTCTCATGGCCAGTAGACCACAGCTTAGTTTGCTTCATATTTGAACACTTCTTTTTATAGAGTTTCAAAGTATTATTTTTGTCATCTTTAAGAGGTGTATTAGGCTTAAGGCTATCATAACAAATTACCACAAACCAGGTGGCTCAAAAGTACAGAGATTTATTTTCTCATATTTGAGAAAAGTAGACATTCATATTAAGATGTTCTCAGGGCTCTGCCTCTCTCTGGGCTCCAGTAAAGGACCCTCCTGCGTCTTCCTAACTTCTAGTGGCTCCCAGTTACCCTGGGCATCTCCGTGTTTATAACTTCATCACTGGCTGTCCACCCTTTTTCACACTGCCTGCTCCCCCGTATGGCTTTGTGTCCTTTCCTCTTACAGCTGTCACTGGATTTAGGGGTCACTCTAAATCCAGGATGATTCCACTTCTAAGTAATTATATCTGTAAGACGCCATCTCCAAACAGGGTCACATTCTGAGGCTTCAGGTGGACCTGAGTTTGGAGAGACAATATCCAACACGCTTTTTCCTCAACATTTAATTTTGAAAAATCTCAGAAATACAAAAAAAGTTGAAAGAATTTTATAGTGAACACCCATATACCTCTCATCCAGATTTCACAGTGCACATTATATGTTTATTCCTCTAATTAATCCTCCATTTACCTATTGACGCACTTCATTTTTTTATGCATTTTGAAATTAGGCGCACTCAACCCTAAACTCTCAAATAGTTCAATTATATATCATTACCTAGGGCTCAACATTTGTTTATAATTGTTTTCATTTGAGGTAAAATGTATACAAATATTAAGTGTATATAGTTCAATGAGTTCTGACACTACCCACCAAATCCATATTAAGATACAGAAAATTAGATATTCCTTCATGTTTCTTCCCAGTAAATCTCACCCCCTCCAGACATAACCACTATTCTGATTTCTTATGTCATAGATTATGTCCTGTTGTTACAGGCAACTGAGTTAGAAATATTATAGGCAGTCAGACAGGGCTAGGCCCTCAAAGGAACCGGTACAGAGGACCAGATACCTTGTGACCTTGGAAGAGATACACACCTCTTGCTGTGGGCCAGATCTCAAGACAAAAGGCAAAACAAATGCAACCACATCCTAAGTATAAGCATTAGGGATTAGGGATGGATCATCTTGAGAAGCCAGGAATTACCATCCCAATCCCCTAATCTGTAATCTGCTCGCTTACTACATGACTCACTTCCCCATTTGTCCTTGATTTGGTCACTCTTACCTAAACAATTAACCTTATTGGTTGACCACAGTTCTGTCCCACCTCAAGCCCATCTGCCTTTCGAGTTCCCAGTTTTCCCCATCATGGTTTTACTCTATAAAAGTCACTAGAAAAGACTGAGTTGGCAACCCACTCGGGACCCCTTCTGTCTCTCTCTCAGAAGCTTTCTTTCTCTCAATAAATATATTCTGCTCTTATCCTCCGTTGTTCCTAAAATTCGTTCTTCGATTTTAGAGAACACGAACTCGCACCCGACATATAGTAGGTTGGGAGTTTCATTCCCCCATATCATTTGGAGGTCTGAGATCGTTTTTCCTATATCATTTGGAGATCTTCCACCGAGATCATATCCTGTATCACTGTTTGTACTTCATACGGATGAATCCTCACAGTTTTCACTCTGTCCTGTGTTTTACTGAGTGTAGTGGTTTTGAGATCCATCTGTGTTGTAGCCCATATCTACTTCATTGTATGAACATTGTACAGTTTATCCCTTTCCCAGTGACGGACATGTAAACTGTTTCTATTTGCAGCTGTAGTGAACGCCACTGTGTAAGCATTCTTCTACACATCCTCTTGTAGACATAGCTTTGTTTTGAATAAACACCTAGGAAAGGAGTTGTTGAGTCAGAGGGTAGGTAGAGATTTAATTTTATAAAGAACTGCTGTATCTATTTCCAAGTGGTTGTGTCATTTTACTGTCCATCGATGCTTACTAGAGATCTGGTTACACCAAGTCCTTGCCAGTATTTGGTGGTGTTGGTCTTTTTAACTTTACCTATACTGGTGGTGAGTGTACAGTGATAATGATATAGGGGAACAAAACTCCCAACCTACTATATGTCCAGTACAAGTTTGTGTTCTCTAAAATCGAAGAATGAATTTTAGGAACAATGGAGGGTAAGAGCAGAATATATTTATTGAGAGAAAGAAAGCTTCTGTCTGAGAGAGATGGAAGGAGTCTCAAGTGGGTTGCCAAAGACTCAGTCTTTTCTAGTGACTTTTATAGAGTAAAACCATGATGGGGAAAACTGGGAACTTGCAAGGCAGATGGGTTTGAGGTGGGACAGAACTGTGATCAACGAATAAGATTAATTGTTTAGGTAAAATTGACCAAATCAGGGACAAATGGGGAAGCGAGTCACATATCAAGCGAACATTCTTATGGATCAGTGACTCTTTCTGTAGGGGGCTGGGATGGTAATTCCTGGCTTCTCAAGGTGATCCATACCTAATCCCTAAGGTTTATACTTACGGTGTGGTTGCATTTGTTTTGTCTTCTGTTTTGAGATCTGGCCCACAGCAAGAAGTGTGTGTCTCCTCCAAGGTCACAAGACATCTGGTCCTCTGTGCCAGCTCCTTTGAGGGCCTAGCCCTGTCTGACTGCCTATAATATTTCTAACTAACTCAGTTGCCTGTAACAATATCTTATTTTTATTTCTCTAATGTTCAATGATTCTGAGAAAGTTTCCATGTACCATTTGTGTATCTTCTTTGGGGTAGTGTATGATGAAATCTTGGGCTCAGTGAAAAAGATTCTTTTGTAATCTCCTTGATTTTTTTTTTTTTTTTTTTTTTTTTTTTTTTTTTTTTTTTTTTTTTTTTTTTTTTTTTTTTTTTTTTTTTTTTTTTTTTTTTTTTTTTTGCCTTGAGAGAATTTCACTCTGTAGTTCAGGTTGGCTTGAACTCACTTTGTAGCCCTTGATTTTTTTTATATAGTCTAGACTTTAGTCCCTTATGAATTTTGTGTTTTGGAGTTTTTTTTCCTCTAATTTGTGGCTTGTATAGTATTTATTTTTGTGCTGGTGATTGAACTCAGGGCTTTTGAACTGAATTACATCCGCACATCCTCAGCCCTTTTCTAAGTTGCTAAATTGCCCAGGATGGGCTTAAACTTGTGATTGTCCTGCCTTAGTCTCCCAGAATTCTAGGATTACAGGCACGAGCCACCATGCCCAGTTATTGCCTACTCATTTTCTTATGAATGTTTTTGCTGAACAAAAGTTTAAAAATTGATTTATTGAATTTTTCAGTTGTATCATGGTTTTGATCCTGTCTGAGAAACTGCCTACCTGAGTCATCAAGAGGTTTTTTAATGTTTTCTTCTCTCTTTTAGCTATTACATTTAGGTCCGGCACTCAACACTTTTTTTTTTTTTAATGTAAGGTTTGAGGTGTCGAGGTTTTCTCCCTCCCAATATGGACATTCAGATGTTCCAGCACTGTTTGTTTGGAAAGACATTTTTGCTTTAAGATGGTTGCTAATTGCAGATACTTAGCTCGTTACCAGTCTGATATTTCTTTGTAAGTGACCTATTCTCGTCCATTTTGGACCATATTTTTTGATATTCCATCTACCAATATCTTTTTTTTTTTTTTCACCATGCCCTTTCAACTTGAAGATTCATGGATGTCTTAAATAAAGATGGCACTTTGGCATATTTTGTCAGTGAGTTCTGTGTTAAGTTCGGTTCTCATACTTTCTTTCTTTGGGTTTTCTGGAACTCTTACTGGTTAGCTCTTCAGTCAGTATTAGATCTCTAGGTCATGTATGATTTTTCCTACTATTTGTTTGATAATTGTTTCTGTGATATTGGGGGTTGAACCCAAGGATGCTCTACCACTGAGCTACATCCTAATCCTATTTTAAATCTGAGATGAGATTCACTAAATTGTCCAAACTGGCTTTTTAAAAAAATTTTAATTAATTAATTAATTATTTAGTCTTTTTTGAGACAGGGGCTTGCTATGCAGTTCAGGCTGGGCTTGAGCTCACTTTGTAGCCCAGGCTGGTATCAAATGTGCAAGGATCTTCCTGCCTCAGACTCCCAAGTGCTGGGATTACAGGCGTTTACCACCATGCCCAAACCAAACTGGCTTTTAATTTGTGGTCTTCCTGCCTCCTGAATAGCTGGGGTTATAGGTGTGTGTTTTGTGTCATTTATGTTTTCTAGTTTTTTTTTGTTTTTGTTTTTGTTTTTGGTACCAGGGATCAAACTCATGACCTTGCACTTGCCAGACAGGTGCTTATGCCACTGAGTTAAACCCCTGGCCCTACTTTTTGTCTTTTTTTCCTTCTAATGTCATATTTCCATTTCTCCAATGAATTTTTAAATGAGTCGACCTTATTTTTAATTTATGAACACTCTTTCTTAATCTCTAATGGTGCATTCTTTATAGTATTCCATTCTGAGTTTGTGTATCTACTGTCTTTTAAAATAGCTCGAGGAGCAGTGTGAAGCAGCAGCAAGAATGACCCCGGACCGACCAATGCTGCGCGCCGTTGCATCTCGTGTCCAGCGTCTGTGCCCCGCCACCATCGACACCATGTCCCAGAGAAAGGCCGAAGGGGATGCTAAAAGTGATAAAGCCAAGGTGAAGGATGAACCACAGAGATCTGCAAGATTGTCTGCTAAACCAGCTCCTCCAAAGCCAGAGCCCAAGCCTAAAAAGGCCTCTGTAAAGAAGGGAGAGAAGGTACCCAAAGGGGAAAAGGGAAAAGTTGATGCCAGCAAGGATGGAAAGAACCCTGCAGAAAATGGAGATGCCAAAACAGTCCAGGCACCAAAAGCCGAAGGTGCTGGAGATGCTGAGTGAAGTGTGTGCATTTTTGATAACTGTGTACTTCTGGTGACTGTACAGTTTGAAATACTATTTTTTTAATCAAGTTTTATAAAAATGCATAATTTTGTTTTACTTTTTAAGCTATGTTATTAGCACACAGAACACTTCACTGTTTTTGGGAGAAGAAGCATGTGTCACTAGTACAATGTCTCCAAAGCTGGATTGATGTGGGGAAAAGTACCTTTCCCTGCTAGTTTTGAGAGACTTCCTGTTGGCTCCCAGGAGGAGATTCCCTGATGTTGACACATGTGGCCACCTTCGCATAAATGCCTTGTGGTATAGAACAACTCCCAGTTCATTTTATGTCCTCCTTTCCTCCGCCATCAGCATGGACTTGTAACTCCTCTAAGCCCAGAGACCTATTGGGACGATTCCCAAAAATTGATGTTACCAGTGTGTCAGTATCTTGGTTACTTTTCATTCATTGCTGAGACAAGATACCTGACACCCAAAATTAGGGAAGGAAAGGTTTATTTATCTTACAGTTTTTGGAGCTTTCAGTCCATAATCAGCTGGTTCCAAGGCAGAGTGGCATGGCACAGGGGCAACACTTCAAGACAGCAGCCAGAGCAAAAAGGGGCAAGAGCAAGCCTCTTCTCCTCCCTTGTATTGTATACAGGCCACCCTCTCCCTCCAGGGTGGGTGTAGCTTCAGAAATCTCCTTGCCTCCCTTTGCACAGGGTGAGGATATTCACAAAGTAAGAGCCCTGACTCACTGCTGAATCTCTCAGTTAAACTTCTGACCTTCTCAAATTGACACAATGAACAGGTAACTACTTGTGCTCTACACCCCAGGATGTAGAGCCGCTGAGTTACTTAATTAAGCTTCTAGACTTCTCAAGTTGACACACTGTATAAACCATAACAGTCAGGCAATCTGGACTTGCCAGTGATGGTGAGATGGTGTCCCTTGATATGCTGGCTAATATCACTGTCATGTCCTTAGTTACTGTGTTTCCTTTTCCAGAAATTTCATTCTTCTCTACTCCCACCTAAATCTAACAAGATTCTTCTCAACCATCAAAGCTCGAGCACACTTTCTCCACGAAATCCCAACTATTTAGCTCAGCATTCATTGACCTCCTACTTATGTTACTATTTCCTAGCTCAATGGCTGTCATTCACAATTCAGTTCTTAAATATATGGGCTAGTATTCTTCACTATTTTTCAAATTGTATTATTGTCTTCATAACTACTTAAAACTCCTTGATAACAAGTATTTAATAATCTTTAGCCTTTAAAGCAGACCACACACAGTGGGCATACAGCATATAATAGATGCTTAATGAATATTTGTAGCCTAATAATTTAGCTGGTGTTTCAAGGAAAGGAGGTAAAAAGAGTGTCTTTCCTTTTCTTTCTTTTTTTTTTTTTTTTCTAAAAATAGTAGGAAGCCCACCTTTGAAATGGAAATTAAACTGGGAAAGTTCTGCTTCTTTGGGGAATGGTTGCAGTTATCAGACTGTGGCAAATCTTTTATTACAAATAATTAAATCTCTTCATAAGGCTGTTAAACAGTATCAAGCACTACTTCCAAATTTAACACAGAACCCCAAAGAACATACACAAACAGTACATGAAAAGGTTCTCAGAATCACTGAACATTGGAGAAATGAAAACTGAAGCAAAAATATCTCTGTAAACTCACCAGTATAGCTAAAGTTAAAAAAGACTGATGCTCTATGGCTTATACCTAGATGTCTCCCCAGGGCCTCCGGGGGTCATACATGGGGCTTTTCCAAAGTGGCTGAATCTAGGGCGTGTAATGCTAGGACTAAGGGTGCCCTGCCCAGGTGGGTGACACTAACCAATAGGTTTGTAGCCTGGGTAGAACATAAAGGGATAGAAAGAAGCTGCTGCTGCTACTTTGTCACTGCTTGTTGCTTTGCTGTCTGCTTGCCATGAACTGTTTCTCCTCTGTGATGCCCCTCTGCCATGCCACCTAGCCTTGGAGCCAGCTGACTACGGACAGAAACCTCTACAAACTGTGAGCGGAAATAAACCTTTCTTCCTTTAAATTTGGGTGTCGGATATTTTGTCTCAGCAATGAGAAAAGACAACCAAGAACACCAAATATTGGCAAAAACATAGAATAACTAGACCTCTAGTACGCACTGATGAATGGTACAATGGTGCAGCCACTTGGAAATAGGGCAGGCAGTTCTTTATAAAATGCAATGTCTACATATCCTATGACTCATCAACTCCACTCCTGGGTGTTTATTCAAGATAAATGAAAGCTGTATCTACAAGAAAATGTGTACAATAATGCTTATACAGCATTTTTCTCTATATCTGCAAACTGGAGACAGCGTATGTGTGTCCATCAGTGTGAGGTGGATAAATAAACTACAATGTTAATGCATTGCAGTAGATATGGGCTACAATATAGATAAGGTTCAAAATCACTATGCTCAGTAAAAGAACACTTACAGGAAAGAATGACTACTGTATGCATTTATCCACATGAAATACAAATGGGACATAGTTAATCTATGGTAGGAAAGATTAGAACATTGGTTATGTCTGGAGGAGGTAGAATTTACTAAGAAGAGAAGGAACATCTAATTTTCTGTATCTTCATATGAATTTAGGTGGGAGTGTCAGAACTCATTAAATTACTTAAAATTTGCTTATTTTGCTGTGTACACATTTTACATCAAATGAAAACAAATGTTAAGCCCGAGGTAATGATATAGATGCAGAAGCATTTGAGAGTTAAGTGCACTGCTAGGTCTTCTGCACTAAGGAAAAAAGTTATATAGCATAAATATTGCCTGCTGAAAGTAATGATGATAGATAGACCCATCTGTTTGAGTAAGTGAGATAAGTGTGGTTGGGGAAAAAATGAAGTAATCAAACAAATGTGATTAAAAAGTAGACTTTATAGTCTAGCATTTCTAGTCAGTGAATTCTCTTGAGATGGCTAACAGTGTAATCTTCAATGAACAGGGAAGGACGTCATGTAGAGAAGAACAAGGCAAAAGAACGAGTGACAGGGGGTGTAGCTCCATGACAGGGCACTAGCTCGAGCTCAGAATGTGCAAGGCCCTGCGTCCATCCCCAGAAACCAAAAGAATCGGAAACAATATGCCTCTGGGAGTTATAAATCTGCTTCACCACACCCCTGGGTACACAGTAGGATCACACTTCTTTAATCCTCTGAAGTCAAAAGCAGCTGGCTGGCTTGCTTTGGCCAGAGAAATGGGAATGAGAATGACATCACTTCTATTTCGAAGCTTTTACAGCCAGTGTGGGATTTACCATCTCTATTTCCTTTCACTGATCATGGAAACGTGCTCCTCCAACTTTTGAAGTTTTGTAAGTTTCTAGTGAACATTTTCCCTGTAGGCCCTTGCTGTTTGTTGAAATTCTGCGAGTTTTATTTTAATATAATCTAGTCTAGGGGTTGGCAAACTGCAGCCTGCAGGCCAGCTGTCTGTTTCTATGAAGCTTTGTAAACACATTAAGATGTGTTATGCACATGTATCAACTCCCCACGATTAAAGTAATCACTATTACTGCAAACATGGATTAATAAAAAAAAAATTGAAGATTTTGTAAACACAGTCACAGATACTTGTTTATGTATTGCCTACGGTTACTTTCATGTTGCAACTAAATTGAGCAGTTGAAGTAGCAATCTTAGAGCTTGCAAGCCTGAAATATTTACTATTAGTCTTAAGAAAAAGTTTGCTAGCCTCAGACCTAGTATATCTTATGGCAGAACTGGAAGTCTTTGGTAAATGACCATTAAAATTTTTTTTTTTTTTTAGTTTTTTGGTATTAGGGATTCAACCCATAGCCCTTCTCACTGAGCTACAACATCTCTAGACTAAAAAAAAAAAAAAAAATTTTGGACACAAAGTGTTGCTAACTCCTTAAATTGCCTTGGCTGACCTAAAATTTGTAATTCTCCTGGCTCAGCCTCTCAGTGTGCTGGATATACAGGCATGTGCTACCATGTGCAGCTGTGAATGCCCTGAAATGGTAATTTTCTAGTTTGTATCCAACATAAAAATATTCACAGTAAGCCGGGCGTGGTGGCACACGCCTTTAATGCTAGCACTAGGGAGGCTGAGGTGGGAGGAGCATTGTGCATTGGAGGCCGGCTTGGGCTACAATGCAAGCGCAAGGCCAGCCTGAGCTACATAGTGGGACCCTGCCTCAAAAAACTAGGGCTGGGAGTGTGCTCAGTGGCTTAAGCACCTGTCTGGCAGGTGTGAGGTTGTGAGTTTGATCCCTGGTGCCACAAAAAAACAAAACAAAAATTCACAGTAGTCACCCTCTACAATGCCCCAGGGAACCCATCCCTCATTATTCATAGCCTCTGCAGCAGCTTTGCTCACTGAATAGGGCTGAATAGGGTTACAGATCATGTGACCACCATGGAGTGATGGAATATGACTTCTGAACCTAGGTTGTAAAAGATGTCATGGCTCCCATCTTTCTGTTTGTGAGAGCATTCAGTCTGGGAGAAGCACTGCTATGCTGTTGAGGACACTTTGAAAGCTGTATGGGGAAGCCTATGACTGTCTGTCACTTCCCACATGGCTAGGACACAATACCTGACTCCCACAATTTAAGGGAGGATAGGTTTATTTTGGCTCACGTTTCAGTCTATAGTTGGGTGGCCTCCCAACAGGATGGCATAGCACAGCAACATGGAAGGAGAGCTGCTCATGGCAGGGTACAGAGGACATGAAGCAGAGAGTCAGAGGGTGGAGCCAGAAAGGAGATTTGAATCCAAGAGTTGTTTCTTTGAAAGATTAAATAAAATTAACAAACCTTTGGCCAACCTTACCAAAATAAATAAATAAATAAATAAAGGAAGGAAAGAAAGAAGGAAAGACTCAAATCTGTGCAATCAGGAATAAAAAGGTGAAATAACCACAGATTCTGCAGAAATCCAGAAGATCATCAATACTTATCTTGAGAAACTGTATTCTAGTAAGATGGAAAGCACAGAAGAAATGGACAGATTTCTACGCACATATGAATTACCAAAGGTGGATCAAGAAGATATAAGAATTCTAAATAAACCAGTGTCAGTGAAATTGAAGATGTAATTAAAAACCTACCAACAAAGAAAAGCCCATGTCCTGATGGATTCACTGCTGAATTCCATAAGAAATTTAGAGAAGACCTAATGCCCCTGCTTCTCAAACTCTAATGAAATTGAAAGGCAAGCAATACTCCCAAATTCATTCCTGGAAGCAAACACTACCCTGATACCAAAACCAGAGAAGAATCCAACCAAAAAAAGAGAACTATAAGCTGGGCGTGGTAGCGCACGCCTTTAATCCCAGCACTTGGGAGGAAGAGAATTGTGAGTTCGAGGCTGGCTTGAGCTACCATGTGAGCACAAGGTCCGTCTGAGCTACCTAGTGGGACCCTGCCTCAAAAAACTAGGGCTGGGAGTTTGGCTCAGTGGCTTAAGCCTGGCAGGCGTGAGGTTGTGAGTTTGATCTCTGGTGCCACACACACACACACACACACACACACAAAGAGAACTATAGACCAATCTCCTTAATGAACACAGATGCAAAAATCCTCAGTAAGATACTGGCAAACAGAATGCAGCAAAGCATCAAGAAGATTATTCATCATGACCATGTAGGATTCATCCCAGGGAGGCAAGGATGGTTCAACATACACAAATCAATAAATATAATATACCACATCAACAGAGTCAAGGACAAAAACTGTATGATCATCTCAAGAGATGAGGAAAGGTCTAACACCAATTCATGATAAAAATCCTGTAGAAAATTAGAATGGAAGGTCTGATAAGACATCTATGATAAACCAAGAGCCAACATCATATTAAGTGGACAAAAACTGAAAGTTTTCACTCTAAAATCTGGAACAAGGATGTCCACTGTCATCACTCTTATTCAATATAGTTTTGGAAACATTAGCCAGAGCAAATAGACATGAGAAAGAAATAAGGATAGGAAAGGAAGAAGTTAAATTATTATTTGCAGATGACATGATACTTTACACTGAAGACCCTAAAAACTCCACCAAAAGACTTCTAGATTTAATAACCAAATTCAGTAGCATAGCTGGATACGAAGTCAACACTCAAAAATCAATAGCATTCCTATATACAAATGAACTCACTGGAAGGGAAATCAGAGAAACAACAGCTTTCATAATAGTATCCAGAAAAATGAATACCTAGGAATCAGTCTAATGAAGGAAGTAAAAGACCGTTACACTGAAAACTATAGTACTCTGAAAAAGGAGATGAAGAGGATATCAGAAAATAGAAAGTATCCCTCCTTGCTCCTGGGTAGGAAGAATCCATATAGTGAAGTTGGCCATACTTCCAAAATTGTTATACATTGGGGATGACAATGCACAACATATGTACCAGTCACCCCATTGAAGTACTTTAAAATTTTGTTGTAAGTTTTTTTCTTTTTTTCTTTCTTTTTATCTATGAATAAAATAGATTTAAAAAAACAAAAAACAAAAAAACCCAAAATTGTTATACAGATTTAATGCAATCTCAATCAAAATACCAATAGCATATCTTACAGAATTAAAGAAAACAATCCAAAAATTCATTTGGAACCAGAAGAGACTAGAACAGCAAAAGCAATTCTGGGCAACAAAAGCAAGGCAGGGGGCATCACAATCCCTGGCTTTGAAATCACTACAAAGCTACTGTGATAAGAACAGCATGGCACTGGCAAAACAAAACAAAACAGACCTGAGAATCAATGGAATAGATAAAAAGATGCAGAAATAACTCCAAACATACCTTATCTCTGACAGGGAGTCAAACGCCTTTATTGGAAGAGAGATAACCTCTTTAATAAATGGTACTAGGAAACTGGCTTTCCATATGCTAAAGATCAAAACTAGACCTGGATCTTTCACCACATACTGAACTAAAATAAAAATGGATCAAAGATCTAAATATTAACACAGAAACACTAAGTCTGCAGGAAGGTAGAATAGGTAGAACGCTTGGTGTAGGCAGACTTTATGAACAAAACCCCAATTACACAGAGTGGTGGACCACATTTGTAATCCCAGCACGTGAGAGGCTAAACCAGGATTGCCATGCAAGGCTAGCCTGCACTACATAGCAAGACCCTGTCTCCAAACCACTCCCTCAAAAAAAAAACCCCCAAAAAACAAAAAAACAAAAAACAAGACTTGTTCTGTGTAGATGTTTATCATGCTTATTAAACTGTTAATCATAACAGATGGTCCCAAATTAAGATCCTCATTTGATAAACTTCAGGGCACTAATGAAAGGAGAGAATATTTGCAAACTCCTGAAAAATCTACTTTACTTTCTGGGCATAAGTGTGAAAGGGAGTGGAAATTTGTGAAATCTCAAAGTTTGTGAGATAAGATATGTATGTACAATGTATGTTTCTTTCTTTCTTTTTCTTTTTTTTTTTTGCGACAAGGTCTTGCTATGCAGTTCAAACTGTCCTTGAACTCACTTCATAGCCCAGGCTGGTCTCAAAGTGGCAAGGCTCTTTCCACCTCAACCTCCTGAATGCTTGGATTACAGGCATGTGCCACCACACGCGGCTACAATGTATGCTTTAAAAGCAAAAGGCTAGCCATCATGGTGGGGCACTCCTTTAATCCCAGCACTTGGGAGGCTGAGGCAGGAGGAGCATTGTGAGTTCGAGACCAGCCTGGGCTACAAAGTGAGTTTAAGGCCAGCCTGAACTGCATGGTGAGACCGTGTCTCAAAAACAGGGCTGGGGATTTAGCTCAGTGGTGTAAGTGTGTGCCTGGTAGGCGCGAGGTTGTGAGTTTGATCCCTGGCACCATAAATAAATAAAAAAATTAAAAAAATAAAAGGTTGGGTCTGTTTTGAATAGTTACTAAGTAATTTATATAGGCTATCTTACTGTCATGTAGTTAGGCCAGGTAAGCACATGCTTGAGTAATCATTTAACTTGCTATAAATGCAGATTGGGCTATCCGCGGTTGGTTGGTAAGGAAACGCCTGCCTAGACTGGTCTGGATTCTTCAGGCAGAAAGCTGGCACAGAATCTTCACACTGGGTTATTACATTAAAACTGTAACCCTTTACTGTGGAATCTGCGTTTCAACCAAAAAATCACAATGTATCTAACGGTGTAATTTAAAACTCCACAAGAGAAATTGAGCAGATATTTTTAGTCAAGATGCTACCACCACTGTTCCACAAATCCTGCTGTTGAAGCAGCCTGCCTCCAAGTAAGTCATTTCCAACATAATTAAGCGCATTTTCCCCACGTATTTGGTTAGCTAAATCTCAAGGGAGTTCTCTCTGAATTTCACTGAGGAATGTGATGGTCACGGCTTTTCAAATTTTGATGTCTTCGATTACGCCTATTGTACAGCCTTTTCAGCTTACAGAGAAAATTGAACTAGAAGTTTTTTTTTGCTCCAGGGCACACTGCTGCTATTTCCCAGCTCATCTTAAGAACTGGCACAGTACCACGGTAAGATATCAGAAGTCGCTGTTTTTGATCAGTTATATCCATTTCTGTTTTACAGTAGTTGAGACTAAGTTTATCTTTTTGGTTCAAAAGTGAAAAAACAAAAATTTTAAGCTAATACATATTTATCTTACCAAGTCTGCAGTAATTTGGGAACTAAGACTTCTAAAATTATCTCAGACTAGAAAACAGAAGAGTACCCGGGCTTCGCTGATGTGGTGTATTGACCTTTGCTGATTACTTATGTAACTGCATTTTAATCAGCAACGTTAAACATGGAAATGGACTCACTGCACTTTGGTGTCAAGGACGGTGACTCAGCGACAAACGTCCCTCTACATTTTGAGGACGAAGACAGCCTCATAAGGGACAGGATTTAGGTCTGCGGTCCTCGGGGACCCTAACAGAAACTGTGCTCCTCCGTAGTAAGGAAAAATCCATGGCTCAGGTTCGGCTGCCTCTCTCCTCGGCCACAGGCGCATCGTCCCCCCGGAGGTTCTGACCTTGTTTCCAGCCCCGGCGAGAGCGGCCCTCGCTGCCCGCGCACGTGGCGGCGCGAGGACACAAGCGCCGAGGACTCGAAGGATCACCGCGAAACACTCTCTGCGGCTAGACGTGAACGCTTAGCTCCCGGAAGGGCTACCAATCATAACAATGAAATGAGACTCTCCCTCCGAACCCCACCTCCCAAAACACTTTCCTCTTCTTTTCACTTCTGCCCTGCCCTCGCCCGCTCTCTGCCCACTCAAACTCTATCGGGTCCGTCCCACAGCAAGACCCAAAACCTAATCACACTCGGGTGGAGCGACTCCATCCGGGTGCTTTGTCAGAAGGACGTAACGGCGTGGTTTTATGACGTTTGAGGGAGGGGCGAGTCGCCAACTCCGGAGACTGGCGCGCCCTGACGACCGGGTGGAGGGAGCCCTTTTCCCCGCCCAGGAAAACTCTACATGGAAGGGGAGGAAAGCCTGTATTTTCAAACTTACCTTGAAGACAGAAGTATTACTGAGAGGCTTTATTCCTAGGACTTACCAATTTAAAATGTTAGGTACTTAGGTATATCAATATTGTCTTAATTTTCTCTCTCTTTTTTTTGGTAACCAGGAAAACTCTCTCGCCTCCAGTCTGTCTCCCCCTGCTTTTGAGCAGATGGTGCGGACCCGCACTGTGCGCAGCCGTAGTCGGCTCGGGGCGGTGCCGCTGAGGGGCGGGTGACGCAGGGCCGTCGCTGCCATTTTAAGTTGTTTGTTCTTGCTCCTTTCCTCAAACGCGACTCTGCCCTGGACCTGGGAGGCCCCCGAGGCTGCCGCCGCTTCCGCAGCCACCGGTGGGGGGTAACGAGCCTGTGCCGCCGCGGACGCTTGCCATCCGCTTCGACTTTTTACCCCTCTGGGTCTCCTCGACCTTCTTTGCTGAGCCGGAACCGGACTGTGGGGGAAGAAGGACTCCGTAGCAGATGCTCGAACTGAAATAACTTTATTTTGGGGGTTGACTTCGCTGACGGACCCCTTAGCGCAGGGCTCCCCGCCTCCCCTCCCCCTCCAGCTCCGCGCAGATCCTCTTTCTTGGCGTCTCTCTCCTCTCGTACTGCCTCTCCCCCGCGTCCTTCCTCCGTCGCCGCCGGGGCGCCGAGCCAGACTATGGGTCCCAGGCGGGGGCTGAGCGGCGGCAGCAGCGCGGGCGGCCGGGTCACCGTGCGCACTGCGGCGGGGATGGAGGGGCTCAGTTGGCTGGTGGTGTTCTCTTGACATGGCTCCCGCCCGAGCTGCGAGCAGCGCCCCCGCCGCCGCCGCCGCCTCTGCCTCCGCCACCGCTCCGCCCGCGGGCTGCGGCTAGAGGCCCGCGCCCACCCGAGTCGGCCCGTGAGTCCCGGCCCCCGGGGACAGGGAGGGTTCCCCCCCACCCCCGCCGCCCGCCTCGATTCCGCCCTCTCCCCCTTCGGGAAGCGAACGCACGACCCCACCCCGAGCCATCCACACTCTGGAAACATGAGCTGTTGAGCCAGAAAGCGTCCAGAACCCGGGAACTTAAATGTTTTGGGGGGGTGGGTTGGTGGGCTGACTTTCAAAAAGTAGTATTAACACAGCTATTTTCTTTTCTTTCTACTTGAGCGTTCCCATTTGTCCTTTCCCGCCTACTCTATCTGGGCGGGAATTGTTTCCACGATGAAATGAGTGAGAACCCGAGCGATCCCTTGTCTCCCATGGTGCGAGTGAGTTGCTGCCGCTGAAGGCAAGGGGTGGGGTGGGGCCTGGGAGGTGGAAGGCAGGTCGTCCCCGCGCACCGCCTGGGACTTGGGAAAATCTGCCGCCTGCCTTTGCCTCAGCAATGCTCACTGGGAGATAAGTCGCACTCCCCACCATCTTGAACGGGGGTACATTATTAGTGAAGGCTCCCTTGGGGCATGTAGAACTCATCACAGGGCTGAGGGTGTCGGGATCCTGGGCGTGGATCAGGTCTAACCACAGCCGGAATAGTTACTAATACCGTGTAACAACCCCCCTTTCCTTCTGCCATCATGATTCTCCTTGGCAGCAGCATTAGCAGCCGCCTGAGGGTGAAAATGTGGGTGATGGGGAAGTTGGTAATGACTCCGCTGTTTTTTCTCATGGCTCCTTTGGGCAACAGCTGTCCGCCCTCAGTATACACTGTAGTTGATTGCAGGGAAACCCTGGACCTCTCCCCTTCTTTCTCTACTGATTTTGCACTTTTCTCTTTGCTCACCACCAAGTGTAGTCAATAACAAGCACTGACAATACATAGCAATAGTGAAATCTGAAATAACTAAGAATTAGGTACTACAGCCATGGATCTGGCTGGGTAAAATCCAATTGGGTATTTCAGTTTCATTCTCCTACCCTTTTTTGGTGTTTTGTTTTTGATTTTTTTGGGGGGGATATTTGGAAAGCAAAGATCACACTTTTCCTCTCCCCATTCCTTTTCTTAATCCCATTTCTGAAAGGAGAAAAATCCGAATGGATTTAAAGGATTGGACTGGTGTTAGCTGTGTTTTATTGCACACCTAAATCCTGATAATAGGCTTTTCATTTCCCCTCAAAGCCTTTATTTTGGCATTCAAGCCAAATGTGTTTTTCAGGAAGTTAGTTGAAGTATTTTCTCCTTTTTTTTTCCTTCCTCTTTTTCCTTTTTCTTGTCTGACCCCTGATATTATTGTCCAAACATGACTGGACAGCAGCTTTTGTTTCTTGACCCTGTAATATGACAGTCTGCTAATATTGCCAGAAGGTGCAGTTTTGGGGTTACAGTTGTGATTTTAGCTGTTCAATCATATTAGCAGGGAAAAATGACTTGTTTCTGTTGTACTTGAGTCTTAAGAAAAAGTGCCCATAGTTTAGTGACAATTTCCAAAGGCTTTAGTACCACCTGTATTTCAAAATGGGGGACCCAAACTCCCGGAAGAAACAAGCTCTGAACAGACTACGTGCTCAGCTTAGAAAGAAAAAAGAATCTCTAGCTGACCAGTTTGACTTCAAGATGTATATTGCCTTTGTGTTCAAGGAGAAGGTAATTTAAAGTTCTTAATGTGAATTAGCACAAGTGATTTTTGTAAGTGTATAATATACTAAGTTGTTGCTTGTAAGTAATTTATCATTGTTAGGTTAAAGAGTAGTGGAAGTATGCTTGTTTTCTGTGGATTGTATAGTTGTAAAATCACGAATGGAAAATTCTAAACTATTAGTTTGGAAATACTTAATTCTAAAGCTTAGCAGGATCCACTTTTGTTAGTTGTCCTGGGGCCAATAACTCAAATGTAGAACTTAAATGTGGAGTAATGGAACTTTATAACTGAATTTAAAGTTTATTTCACATAAGGTATAAATAGTATGTTTGAAAGTGTTAAATTGGAATCAAAATCTTTAGGTAGTCATTTCGTCAGTGCTGTAGATAGCTTTTCATATGATAGATTTATTTTATTTTATCTTTTTGGTACTGGAGATCGAACTCAATGTCACACTTGCCAGGCAGGTGCTTATGCTCCTGAGCTAAATCCCCAGCCCTTCATATGATACATTTAATGAAATAGAGTACACTTTAATTTAGGAGCAGTTAAATATTTAAATGGTTAATTTGTGTCTAGAAGTGCTACTTTTTAAAATTCAATATTGCCTAAAATATTTTTTAAAGATCAGAGTTAAAATTAGAGCCACAGTTAACTGGCAATGAGTTGTGGTTAGGCAAAAAGAACTTGTTTTTGCTGTTTAAGAATGGGCAGTTTCTTAAATTATCAACAGGGGTGTTTGACATGAGATGAGGTTAGGAATATAAGGAAGTGGTACTTCCATTTTTGCACAAAAGTGGTAAACTAATTACAAATCAGAAGTATAATTTCAGTATAATTATCTGTTTAGTATTTGGAAGTCCCTCGGTTGTTATCTCATTCTTAAAAGTTACTTAAAACTTACTAAGGATGCTGTTTGTTGAGAGTAATAACTTTGTAAAGTGGTTTTGAAGTAATTGTTTTGAAGTGATTGTCTTCAGACAGGGTAGTACCAAGGATTTATTTCCTTTGTCTTTTTGTGCCCTTTTTTTTTTTTAACATGCTGATTGCAAAACTGATAAAGTCAGATTTTAGTTGAAGGTATTACAATGTAGGCTCTATGTATCCAAGATATAAGTAAGTGGTGAGGACTACATCTAACTTTGTAATGTGTCCCAGATTTTACCATCTTGTTCTTTAACATTAGTGAAAGTCAGCTTGTTTACAGTTGGATAGTGTCCTTGCATTTGACCCGTGTAGCTCAAGATGTGTATTTTTTTTTTCCCTCTTGGTACTGGGGATCGAACTCCCAACCTTGCGCTTGACAGGCAGGCACTCAAGCTACTAAGCCAAACTCCCAGCCCTAGTTCTTTGAGGCAGGGTCACACTACGTAGTTCAGGCCAGCCTCGCTCCAGGCCAGCCTTGCTCACATTGTAGCCCAAGACAGTGCTCAACCTACCTCAGCCTCCCGAGTGCTGGGATTAAAGGCTTGCGCCACCACGCCCGGCCAAGATCTGTATTCTGTAGTACAGAATTATAAGCTACATTAGTGATGTGATGAGCATTTGCTGTTAACTCATATAGAAACAATTTTTTTTCTCCTTTCAGTTATTGACACTTGTGGGTATGCAATATCCAGAAGTAGTAATGGAAACTGACCCATTTAAAGAATAAAATAGTTAATTTATCTGAATAGTTGTATTTTTGAATTTAGGAGTTTTTAATTTAGCTGCATATAAACCAGTTAAGTGAAATTGTGTCATTACTGTGTCAATGAATTATTTTTTAACTTTAGGGTTGTTTGGTATTGGTTCCCCATAGGATTTAAGAAATATTGTCTAAAATGAGTACTTGCTATGGATACCATAATGTATAAAACTGAGAAATTAAACATTCTGTTAATAGGCTATTTATTCATGGTTGGGGTGGGGGGAGGCCAGAAAGGTCCAACTATCTGAAAATAAGGCATTTTATATATACAAATTAGATGGTAATTGTACTGAGTTGGAGTAAAGGTACATGCATTGTAATATGGGCTGGGTATTAAAAGACAGTGTGCTTCCAGTGGGTCAATACACCTTTTTATCTTTTAGAAAAAAAAATCAGCACTTTTCGAAGTGTCTGAAGTTATACCAGTAATGACAAATAATTATGAAGAAAATATCCTGAAAGGTGTGCGAGATTCCAGCTATTCCTTGGAAAGTTCCATAGAGCTTTTACAGAAGGATGTGGTACAGCTCCATGCTCCTCGATACCAGTCTATGAGAAGGGTGAGTTCTGTTTTTCAGTCTTGGTAAGTAAGTTTTTGTGAGTTAAGATTGCACCCTACCCTCCATGAACAGTTAGTGTGGTGATGGGTCTTCAGGTCATTTTGTCTTTGTACTGTGTTTATAACTGGGATAGTGCCTTAGAGACTTTAAGTGTGTGTGTGGTTTTTTTTTTTTTTAAACAGGCTTGGGGACATTCTTGTATGAATAAATATGTAGAAGATCTCCTTTATCCCATGTTAGGTGTTTGAACATCATTTGGTGTTAGTTTTAAATTCTTAAACTGGGTTTATGTTTTAAAAATTGGCTTCAAGGGCCGGGGTTATAGCTCAGCGGCACAACTGCCTGCCTGGCAATCACAAGGTCCCAAGTTTGATGTTTGATTCCCAGTACCATTAAAAAAAAAAAAAGACATAAAACATGGATAGCTATTTTTATGACATTTTGCTGATAATGATATTCAAGGTTATTATCAATGTTATGTGTTATGCTTGTTGTATTTGTTGTTTGAAGGGAGCACTAACATTATGTCCCCTTATAAATGAGAAATTTAGCAGGGCATGGTGGCTCATGCCTGTAATCCCAGCACTCAGGATGCTGAGGTAGGAAGATCATCTTGAATTTGAGGCCAGCCTGGGAAGCAACATAGTGAGCTCAAGACCAACCTGAATGACAATAGCGAGAGTCTGCTCCACCCCAAAATGGTTTAAAAGAGATGGTACAGTGCTGCCAACCCTCTAAACTTCTGTAACAGATTGGAAATTAATCTGGGCCCTTTTGAGCAAGAGATTGCCACAATTGATTGTTGCAAGGGAAGCCTGGAGATATATCTGTCCTGGACTAGAAGAGGTTTATTACCCTTTGAAAATAAGTACACTGACTGCGTTAGTGGAGAGGGTGAAAGGAGGTACTCTGTCAATACATACCGGTAACAAAGACAACATTTCAGCTGTGATAAGATAGTGAGTCACATAAGAAGTTTTAAAACACCTTTGTTAAATAGGTTCTAATTTTGAAGGAAAATAAAGCTGCAAGGACTAACAACAAGAAAATCAGATCTTTAGTTGATGTTTACACCATACTTTGGTGAGTTAGGTCTCCATGTGGGGAGCATTAGACTGTACAAAGTACAGTAAAAATTAGGTCATGAGCTATTTAGATTGTGTGGTCCTATTAGTTTTACTGCTCAAGCTCTAAAATGATATCCGTGCTGGCTCTGTTCACTTCTAATGGTTCTGTAGTCAAACCATATCCTTTGCTTTGTTTTTTTATTTTTTATTTTATTTTACTTTGTCTTTAAAATTTATATATATGTATATATACTTTTTTTTTTTTTTTTTTTTTTAACTTTACAGGATGTAATTGGCTGTACTCAGGAGATGGATTTCATTCTTTGGCCTCGGAATGATATCGAGAAAATCGTCTGTCTCCTGTTTTCTAGGTGGAAGGAATCTGATGAGCCTTTTAGGCCTGTTCAGGTATTTTATTCTAAAAGAAAGTGTGATGAGCACTTAATAAGTGAAAACTCCTTAGTAGGGTCAAATTTGAGAAAGTCTTTGGAAATATGGTTTCTAATACCAGAACTTCTATTCCATGAGTTCATCCTATCCCTTTGAATATTTTGGTGTAAGACAAGAAAGCATTTGGATTACATAATCTCTTGAGACAGAGGTTATTCTGTGTCTTTGAAATTAGAGCCAGAGAAAATCTTTTAAAGCGGGACATTTGATGTATAGAGGGAGTCTAGAGATGAGCTTGCAAAGATGTGGTTTTCTAGAATTCGGTTGACAGTACTAAAGATAATCCATAGGCTAAACAGAGGTAAAAATATGTATTTGTTTATTAGATATTATTGACTTGACAGAAGTGTGCTGGAGTATAAGTTGAATAAAAAAGGAGTGAAGATCAGAAAAGCCATGTGTGTAGTTCTCAGAACAGCTTCCATGTCAGTTTTCACAGGTCATTAGAGGCATTTTAGAGGGATTTTCCCCTTCCTTGTGCTGTTGGACCTTGAACCTGGGGCCGTGTACGTGTTAGGCATATATGCTACCACTGACCTGTATTCCCATCTGGTTTTGGTATTTTATTCAGAATTTCCTATCAGAAAAATGTTAGGTCTCCTTATCACAGTGTGTTTCTCAATTTCTAGTATTTTACTTTTACTGTAGTACTTTATAATCTTAGTCTTTATCATAATTGGGAAGAGGTATACTTCCTTTTGGGGAGAAAGAAACTGAAGTATAGATTAGGTAAATACAGTAGTAGGCCCAGAGCCTTTTGCAGTTAAGCAGTAATCAAATAATAACCTGCACTTAGCATAAAGCTTATGCTTTTAACTCACTACCTTGTACTATGAAAGTTCTCCACACTAATTGTAAAATCTTACATTCTGCCTCATTTTGAGCCCAGAAGTTCAAGACCAACCTAGGCAACACATGAGACCCTGTCTGAAAAATCACAAAAAATCTCCAACTTTTTAAACTTCAGAGTTCAGTTGTTGTAAATAGTAATGCAAAATTAATTTAATTTCAAGTAATGTAAAATAAAATCAGTCCTATGGGGATTGTCTCCAGCCACCCTTACAGGTGTTCAGATTCTTGTATATTAAATAGTATATTATTTGTGTATAACCTCTTACATCTTTAAATCATCTCTAGGATGCTTGTAATAGCCTAGTACATTGTAAATACTATATAAATAGTTAAAGTGTATCATTTAGGGAAAGACCAGGGAATAAGTCTAAAAATGTTTAATATAAATGTGATTTTTGTTTTCTCAAATGTTTTCAGTCAGAATTGGTCTAACTTGTAGACATGGAACCTATGGTTACAAAAGATTCACTGTATATGAATATTCTGAAATGTGACTGTTTCTGAGCAACTGTTCTTTGTTTTGTTTGTTTTTATTTATTTTTTGGGGGGGTTCTTTTGGCAGTACTGCAGATGGATGAAACCCAGGCCCCTAAGAACTGATTTTAAGTAACATTTAATTGTAATGAAACTTTTTGCTCTTGGCTATATATTGGACAGTAGGGATACATTTTAGGGTGTACTAGACATTTTAGGGAGTGTAACATTTGTAGTTACATAAAAATGTTTATGATTTTTTGATTAGGCCAAATTTGAGTTTCATCACGGTGACTATGAAAAACAGTTTCTGCATGTACTGAGCCGCAAGGACAAGACTGGAATTGTTGTCAACAACCCTAGCCAGTCAGTGTTTCTCTTTATTGACAGACAGCACTTGCAGGTAAGTTTTTGAAAACTACTTCAGGGCTCAAAGTGCTTTTTGGTTAGTAAGCTGTTTTCCAAATAAGATGAGTGTTGTTTTGCTGCCTCACTACTGCATTATTTTTGAAGTTATTTTAAAAAAAATAGACAAGTCATAGTTTTCACTCTAGAAGTTCCCGAACTTTGCTGCCTATTAGAACATCGTGAGGAGCTAATTTTGAAAGTCATGGTTCAACAGAAAAATACTTTTCACTTAAGGAGCAATCTAGGTATTCTGATTTAGTTTTTATTCTATAAAACGTTGCTTATTCTGTCAACTTACATCATCCCTTAGAATATATAATAGCTTTACTGTAAGTTATTAACCTTAAAAAAATAGCATTCTAATTTATCATTCATTCAACAAATGATTTCCTACACAGTGCCAGACAATGAATGAGATAGAGAACAACTCTGTCTTCATAGATTCACAGTCCAGTATGGGAAACCTGTATCTAACAAGTAAAGTATATAGTTACATAGTGATAAGTACAAAGCAAATAGGACAGAGGGATATGAACTGTGGGCAATTTGAATTCTTAGATGGTATCATCAGAGAAGGTTTTATTGAGAGGTAAAGACTTGAAAAAAGTGTCTGTGGTATTCACTAAATTACAGACCATATGTCTATTTAATAAGAATACATGAAGAACAGAAAATACAAAGATCTGTTACACTTTGAACTACCCTCAAGGTGCCGGCAAGCTATTTGGGAAGACGTGTTTACTTTTTTATCTTGCAGAAAGTTTTAAAAGAGAGTTGCTTCTGAGGGGAGGCATTTGATAATACCATGTAACTTATCACTTAGTGATAATAATATAAGTGAGTTTTTTCTTTTTATGGTATCCTTTCTTTTGTTCGTTATTTCTTTCTTTTGTTCATTTGTTCTTTCTTTGATACCACGGAATGAACTCAGGACCTTGTGCTTGACAGGCAGAGGATGTCCTGTTGAGCTATATCCCTGGGCCCTTTTTCTAGTTCCTTTACCTTAGCTTTCTTATAGATATTTTAAAGTTGACTCTTATTTTTGCTTTTTACTTGATTGTGGTCCTTACTGCCTGACAGTGGAATCCACAGCACAGATTTTTAGTAACAGAAGACTAATGGTGTAGAGAAGCTAGCTGTCACTGGAGGGAGAAGTGGGTATTGGAAATTAGACCCCAGGGCCTTGGAACTGAACTATATCCCTAGGTCTTTTTTTTTTTTTTTTTTTCCTCACTCTTTTTGACAGGGTTTTACTATTGTTGCCCAGGCAGGGCTTGAGCTTTGAGCTTGTAATCCTCCTGCCTCATCCTCTTAAGAGTCTGAGAGTACAGGCATGCACCACCATTCCTGGCTTAGCCTTCACTTTGATGGGAACATACTATGAAATAGCACAATTTAGAAGTGACTTCAAGGAACGATTTTGTTAGATGACAGGTAAATCATGAGTTATGTATCAAATGCAGGTCTTTTTTTTAATAGATGAAGCAAACAGCTTGAATCCTTTGAAAGTTTTAAGTTCCAGATCCAAATCTGGGTTGTAGGTAGGGTGACTTAAGTGTTTTAATTTGCCTAGAATGTCCTGGGTTTGGTAAAATTCCAAATCCTGGAAGCATATGTCCCAGGCAAACTGAATAGCTAATTGTAGATGAACTTGGTCTTTAGTGTTTTTAGTCTTCTTCATCCATTCAGGTTCTGTTTTTGACCTTCATAAGCGGAGATGTGTTGCCAAATTTGCATTACATAGAAGACTCAACTTCTAGTTTTTAGGGAAATCGATATGATAGTGGTCAACACATACTGTACATTCTTTGCCCAGCTCTATACTCAGAACTTTAAATGTATGAATTCATTTAGGCCTCACATTAATCCTATTTTATAGCTAAGGAAATAAATTAAGTTGGTCAGACAAATCCCCTGGCCACAGTTTTGTGCTGTTTTTCCTAAGACAGGTGGTAAGGGCTAGATCATTGGGTAGTTTTGAAAGGACAGGTGATACTGAGGCATAGGAGTTGTCAGTTCTGGTACAGGTGTAGCTGCTTGTTGGCTCTGTGATCTTGGATAAGTAACTTCCACGAGCGTGTTGTAGTCAGATCTTGGTTCAAGTTCCATCTCAAGTAATTACTACTAGTATATGTTATCCATAAGTTAGATGCTTAAATATAACTGCTTTTTAAAAATAATACTCAGGCATGAGTGGTGGCACATGCCTGTATTCCCAGTACTTGGGAGGATGAGATAGGAGGATTGCTGCGAACTCAAAGCCAGCCTGAACTGCATAGGGAGACTCTTGTCTCAAAAATCAAAACCCAAACAAAACAACCTCAAAGTCTAAATTGGTAATATTTGGGTTTTAGTCGTAACTGCAGGATATGCTTAAAACTTCACCCATCTCTACTCTTCCTAGCTTCTGCTGTCACCACATGTCGTCTTGACTAGAAGCGTGACTTAAATCTTTACTCAAAATACTTCAGCCTAAGTTCTTTTAGCAAGTAATATGTGGTCGACTTCCCTAACTTTATTTATGTCCCGTATGTATTTAATTTATAACAATTTGTACTGTTTTTCCTGAATCTCCTATGACAAGATTGTCTTCCTCACTAGACTGGGTAAGGTTGCAGTTTATCCCACACTTTGTGTGCTTTAGTACTGTACTTAGGTTATCAGTGTATTAAACTCTTATTCATTAACAATATTAAAAATATTAAAATTTTTCCCCTCCCAGACTCCAAAAAACAAAGCTACAATCTTCAAGTTATGCAGCATCTGCCTCTACCTGCCACAGGAGCAGCTCACCCACTGGGCAGTGGGCACCATAGAGGATCACCTCCGCCCTTACATGCCAGAGTAGTTACTGACCAGCGAATGGAGAAGATCAGAGAATGCAGCAGCAATGTTTTTTCTTGTTTTCTTACCACTTTATTCTTTCAGAGTTTAAGGAAAATGGACTCATGCACAGAACACTATGCATTTTGAAACTTACTCATCCTGGATTTTTTTTTAATCATTTGTATCTCAGAACTTAAAAAAAAATTAGATGTCTTCTGCACGGACTGTGTGAAAGAAGATGCTTTGCATATTTGCTGCACTGCATCAGCATCTTACTAAAAATGTGAAATGAAAGGACTATTGTACACTGAAATGCTTAAATGTATCTGAAAGCACAAGGTGATACTCATCATTGATGGTCTTCCCATTTGTGCTGGTGTTTGCCTCTTTGACATCTGTCATCAGTATTTAGAGGGTGAGAAGTGAATGTAACAGGTATAAATAACATTTTAAAAAACTTAATAGCTTTGCTATAATCACCGTTGTTCAGAGCACTGTCAGATTCATTCTAATGACCAGAAGTGGTTGTTTAGAAAAGAAATGACAACCATGGGAAAGAAATCTTAAATGACAAAAACATCTCATTGTAGGCATTCTTGCCTCTTATTTCACTGGGCCATGTTTGTTTTCTTGGTACATGAATATATGTATTTTTTTTTCCCAGATCTCTTTCCCCAAGTTGCTGTTATAAAGAGTATTCTGCTGAGTGTGGATGCGTTTATACATTTAAAGCAGATATGGAGTCTGGAGTAGCTAAAGCAGCTATAAAACTGAGAAATACATTCATAGCTGCAGAAACCATAATAGGTAGAGGACTTTACTTTGGTTTTTATTTTGTTTTTTGGTGTTAAAGAGATTTTAATTATAAAATAATTCCAGTGAATTGTTCGGAAATTCTGGTTTCTACACCATTCTAAAGATAAAAGTGAAGGGTTTTGGAATATGAAAAAAGTTACTAAAAAGTTAAATTGTAAAAATAGCCAATGTCAAAGTTCTAAAAGCAGAACTCATTTTGTGCAATGAACATAAGGAGAGACTACTGTATAGTTTGTTTTGTTCTTTTCTTTTAAATGAAGAAAATCTTTGCTTAAGGGTTGCATACTTTTATTGGAGTAAATCTGAGCGATCCTACTTCTTTGGAGTAAAACTAGTGCTTACTGGTTTCCAGTTGTATTTAGCTTCTGGTTGGAATTTGAAAACAATGAAAACCTAAATAAAATAGGTGAAAGTTCCCTGACTATTCAGGTGAATACACAAAGCTTGAAGTGGTAACTTTTTTATCTTAAGTCACTGAGTAGATGTCACTTAGCAGTTGGGTTTGTAAATTCAGCAAAAATAGGAATCAAAGATGTGGTCTGTTTTCAGTAATTAGCAGCCCATGCTTATGCTTTATGTCATGACCCTTTTTAATTCAAAAATGCTTTTTCACATTTTCTCTAAAAATTAGAATCCATTTGAAATAACACTTTGTTCCTAATGATCAGGTACTTTTCCAAGCTCTTAATCCAGTAACTGAGTGGAAGTAGATTCAGAGGCTTAATTGCTTAAACCAGGCTTATAAGTAGTAGATTTCAATTAGATTGGCTGTGGTGTGTGTGCCTATAAGGCTGACTCAGGAGGATTCCAAATTTGAGGCCAGTCTAGGCAATTTCGTGAGATCTTGTGTCAAAATTTTAAAAAGTGTGGGTTGTTCACTCAGTATACCAAGGCTCTGGGTTCAAACTACAGTACCACGAGTAGTCTGCTGAATGGCAATAGAGCCTAAGCTCTTAGCCATTTTACTATTCAGCCATTTATTTTGAAATAATTTTACAAAGTTGCAAGAGATACAGAAAGTTCTTGTATAACCTATACCTACTTTAGTCTGTCAGCTTGGGACATTTATGTTCTTTGTATATATTTCCTGAACCACTGTAGAATTTCTTGCATACATTGTGATTCTTAGGCCTGTTTCATGAAGTCCAAGGATATTTTCATTGCTGGTCAAGGTGTTGACCACAGTGAAGTAGAAAGTTTCAGGGACTGTAACACCTGCCATTCATATTCTAGTTTTAAATCAGTATTTTTTGTGGGGATTGAACCTACAAGGTGGGTGCTGTATCATTGAGCTATGTCCTAAGCTGACATTCTTGATAGCTTTCAGAATCCCTAATAGTACAGAATTACTGCATTTAGTTGTCAGGTCCATGATGTCTTTTGTTCCTCAGCATTTTTGGAGTACAGGCCAACTTTTCTATAAACTCTTAATTTGAGTTTATAGTTATTGTGTTGCCTCTTCTCAGGTTGATGTCCAGGAGCACACTGTCTGATCCTTAGTGATGTTGGTTTTGGTTGCTGGTCGAGGTGTTTTTTTGTTTGTTTTTCCTCTACTTATTCCTGGCAATCTGTGGGAAACATGCAAATATCCTACCTCTTTATCTTCAGCTCCACTGATGTTTCTTGTTATTGGGCCAAACCAGTCTTAACAGTGGCTACAAGGGCGATACTCTAAATGTACACCGCCACATTTTTCAGTATTTTATCATAAGATTCCTCCTGTTTTGCCATTTTCCACCAAAACACTGTAACTCAATTTTTTCCCCTTGATGCATAATTTGCATGCCTTTTTCATTTTTTGAGCACTTCATTATTTTCAGGGATAAGATACCTTGTACTTTTTGTGCCAGAGGGCTCAGGTTCCTTAAAGTGGGAAGTATACTAGGAATCAACACCTGGGTCTCCTCTCTTCCCACTGCTGCTAGGGAGTCTGCATCTTGATGTGAACAGACAAGCATACCTTCTAATACCAGCAAAGGATAACCAACTTATAACTTGACTGCTTTTCCAAATTTTTTCAAGCTGCTTCCTTTGTCTTCAGTCATGAGATATTAAGACTTTGATATAGAAATAAAATATTTTAAGTGCCACCGTCCACACTACTTTATGAACTTTGAGAAACAGACTAATTTGTGAACTTGATCTTTTTAATATAGTAGACTGGGAGTTTCAGAGCAGCTCATAGTATGCTTTTACCTCCTTTTAATACAGAAGATGCCAGGCTGGCTTAGTGGTAGTGCACGCCTGTAATCCCAGCACTTGGGAGGCTGAGGCAGGAGGATTGTTGCAAGTTCGATGCCAGCCTGGACTACATAGAGACCGTCTCCAAAAACAAACAAAGATGCCAGACTGAATCTATAATAAATGATCAGAGGAAAAGTATCTGGAACATTTTCTGTATCACACTTTTTTATTTTAAGCAATTATGGCACAATTTAATTTTCCAGTATAGGCTATAATTAATCTATTTTGAAGTTTGGTAATCTGTAAAGGAAATGGACATGTGGCAAGGCATTTTAGAGCTGGGAAGAAACATATTAAGGACTGGCTGCTCCTATGGTTAGTGTATTTAGTGTCCCCCCAAAGTTCTAACCCTAGGGATGGTACTAGGTAGGTGGGGTCTGCAGGAGGCACTTGTGCCCCTAATTCTCCCTTTCCTCTGCCATGTGGATGCACTGAGAAGGTTTCAGTGAACCAGGAAGTGGGCCCTTATCAGAGTTTTGGAGCTTTGATCTTGGCCTCCAGAACTGTTAAGAAATGTCTTTATAAGCTACCTAGTCTAGACATCTCTTAGATCTGAACAGACAGCCATTAATTTGTATTTCTTTAAAAATGCACTGAACTTTAATTTTAGAGTAGTCTTATCTTAGAGTGGCCCTGTTGGCTTTTTAAACTTTTTTTTTTTTTTTTTTTTTTTTGCGGCACTGGGGATCGAACTCACCTCACACCTGCCAGGGCAGGTGCTTAAGTTGCTGAGCCAAACTCCCAGCCCTAGTTTTTTTTGAGGCAGGGTCGCAATATGTAGCTCAGGACAGCCTTGCACTCACGTTGTAGCCCAAGTTGGCCTCGAACTCACAACGCTCCTCCTACCTCAGCCTCCCGAGTGCTGGGATTAAAGGCGTGTGCCACCATGCCTGGCTTTAACTTTTTTAAACCTGTTTTCAATACTTTTTTTTCAGTTAAGAATTGATTAAAAAAATAACACAAAGTGAAAACACCAGACACCCCCACCTTTACTCTGCCCTACTTGGTCTCTGAGTCTTTTTCCCCAAAAACAATATTCTTTAGCTGCTTCTGATTCTGCCAATTTATTTTGATTTTGTTTCAATCAAATTTACAGTTGATGTTTGCTATTGGGTTCCTTTCATCCTGCTGATCACTCAGTTTCCCAGGTGTTTTGTGTGTCTTCCTTGTGCTATTAGTTTTCCGGTAGTCTTGTTGGTCACATCTACAGAAGCAAAGGCAAGTGTCTTTCCTTGCTTCAGAATATTTGCTGTAATTAGTATTTCTTCTCCTACTTTAGCAGGTGACATGTACCTTGAAAGGAAGCATAAATACAGTTAATGCCAAATTTTTAAAAGGAAAGTTACGACAGGTTCATAGCAGCTTTCCTATGTACCTTTACTCCACAAACTATCAAGTTTGAATGGCTTGTAATAACAAGATTCTATCTTGTCCATTCCTTGCACAATTTCTTTTGCTACAAAAACATGGTTTTCTTGACCTCGATCTTTTCCCCCTCAGTTTCCCATTTGTTTTTTAAGACTAGTGAAAGATTTCCTTTCACTTCCACTTAATGAGTTTTAACTTCTTAAGTATCACTTGGTGGTCTGTCTGGTCACAGACTTAACTCTAAAATGACTAATTTAAGAATCATAAGTGAATGAGGCTCTTAAAATCCTAATGAGGAACTGGATATACTGTGGTCCCTTGGGGGATCACGGAGGGTTGGTCTCAGAACCCCTGCAGATAGCAAAATCCATGTATGCTCAAGTCTTTATGTAACATAGTGCAGTATTTGCACATAACCTATGCAATCCTACTGTACAGTTTAAATCATCTCGAGTACTTCTAATATTTAATATAAATGCTGTGTAAATAGTTATAATGTACTAGAGAATACTGATTGGGAAAAGTCTGTACATGAAAATTTTTAAAAAGTATTTTTCATCTAAGAGGGTTGAGTCTGCAGGTGTAGAACCTGTAGATAATAGAGGACTATCTACTATTTTTAAGCGGTAGTGGGGATTAAACCCAGGGCTTTTGAATGGAAATATATCACCAGCCAACCCTTTTATTAATTTATGAGACAGCAACTTGCTAAGCTCCCCAGGCTGAGCTTGAACTTGCTATATCCTCTGCCTCAAGCTTCCCAGAGTGCTGGGACTACAAGCCTATGCCACTGTGCCTGGCTTCTCACTACATATTTTTAAGAGATATATTTCCTACCCAATTACAATCATAAGTTACCTTTAATTCAGTTACTTTAGCTAACTTACAAATAAGATTTGGGAACAAGGACTGTTTAAATGGTATGTTTTTTGTTTTTTGGTTCAGACAGTCTTGCTATATAGTTCAGGCTGGCCTTGAACCCATGGCGATCCTCCTGCCTCAGCCTTCTGAGTGCAGGGAACAGCAGTGTGTGTTACTACACCTAGCTATTTTTAATATATCTGCATTTTGTAAATCAAGGAACCTTAAAAGATGATGTGTATATTGTACCAAATTCTTGTGTTTTGTTTTGGTATGGGGGATTGAACTCATGACCTCGTGCTTGTCAGGCAGGCGCTTGTGCCGCTGAGCTAAATCCCTGACCCTTTTTTTTTTCACTTTTTATTTTTTTGTTTTTTGGTACCGGGAATTGAACCTGGTGCTTCCCAGACAGGTGCTTATGTTCCTGAGCTACATCTCCAGCCCACTAAATTCTAAAGAAGACTTAAGTGTTGCTGGGAAGTACGAGAAAATTGAACTTTATTGCTGGAAAAAATAGAGGCTTATCTTGAATTCAGATACCCCAGTTTAAAGAAATGAAAATGACATGCTTTATCATTTTCTTAGTTCTCATGATTTACCCTAATTTTGTCCTATAAATCAAGAATTTTGGCAAATGACCATTTGCTTAAAGTAAGGAAACAAAGCAACCTTTGTGCAAACATTAAATCTGGAGGATCTGGAAGCTGATAATTTATCAACAGTATTTTTTTTTCTAAATCCATTTTATTTCAAAGAGAAGAAAATAAAAACAAAATTTCAAAACACATCAATCAACAGTATCCTTACCCAAAAGCCAGGCGTGGTAGCACATGTCTAATCCCGGCACTCAGGAGGCTGAGGCAGGAGGATTGCCATGAGTTTGAGACCAGCCTGGGCTACAAAGTGAGTTCAAGGCCAGCCTGAACTGCATAGTGAGACCCTGTCTCAAAAAGACCAAAACAAAACAAAACAAAACCCCTACCCCTGTATTCTTATTCCAGAATTTGCTCTTTTGTTTTAAAACCCTAATTTTTAACCTAAGTTATGGTCTGTAACAGACATCTTTTTGATCTGTGTGGTACAGACCTTACTGTGCAGGGATGAAGTACATTTCACATCATGTCAAGTACAAAGAATGGATCATGAGGTATTCAAGGAATGCAGTGCAGTATTCACTGAGTTTTGAACTAACAACTTTTGAGACTATCCTAGCTTCTGTTCAAGTGAATCAGTTTTGAAAGCTCAGGCAGCTCTGGTGGTAGCCAACACTTTTTGGGAACATACACAGTACTTTGAAAGGTCAAAACTGTTGAACTTAATAAAAATTCCTTAAGGTTGTATTGTGGGAGGGAGCTGGATTACTGCCTGATACTTGATGCAGCTTGCTGCAGCAAGATGACAGTGCACAAATGAAAGGCCCTTCAGCTTTCCTTTGAATTTTAATCAGAATTTTCTGTATATATACTCGATGTACCCCTCATAAGACACTTGTCCAACGGGTACTTTTAAGGACTATAAAGTAGTTATAAGCCATGAGTTTATTTTTCCCTTGCCAGTATATGTAATTGGAAGCTGGCTGCTGTTTTGAATATTTGGGATCATTCTCCCTTTATTATATATATATATTTTTCCTTTTTTTTTCTTTTTGAGATGGTCTCGCTATGCAATTCAGACTGGCCTTGTATTCACTGTGTAGCCCTGCTGGTCTCCAACCTGCAACAGTCCTCCTGTCTCAGGCTCCCAAGTACTGGGATTACAAGAGTGTACCACCACACTCCGCTTTCTCCAATTTTGGCACATACTATACAGTGGACCATCTGTTATCTGTTGGTTCTCTGTCCTCCAATTTAACCAACTGTGGATTGAAAATATTTAAAAATATATGATCTTATCGTCATTCTTCGAACAATACAGTATAACAACTATTTGTGTATCACTTACATTGTATTAGGTATCAGTAACCTAGAGATGATTTATGAATACAGGAGAACGGGTATAGATTATATGCAAATAATACCATTTTATATAAGAGACTTGAGTATTGGCAGACCTTGTTATCTAAGAGGAGTCCTGTAACTGATATCCTACAGTTACGAAGGGATGACTACTTGGAAATCAACTGTTGTATTCCTAGGTTTTAGGGCCATGGGATAGGGCAAATCTATAGCAGTACTTAAGGATAAACAGCTAATTGAATCTCATGCTTCATTAATATTATAAATGTATTTAGTTTTGGTTGTGTGAAATGAGTTCTCAAATTTAAAAAGTTATCTGGGTACCATTTGGATACATACGTTATGTTCATGTCAACACTAACTCCCGGGACTCCTCTTTCTGTGAATAGCAGAGCCATTGTTGATATGCTGTCTATCAAGGTGGCTGTCATACCACCATGGAGAGTGCCAAATTTATTAGCGTGCTCTTCTTCTACTTTCATTTCACAAATCACTTTCTCAGGAGTAGCAGAGACAAGAGTTACCTACATGCAAAAACAAAACAAAACAAAAAACAAAACAAAAAAACAATCAAGCAGCCATTTTGTGGTATTAGAAAAAGCTACGAATCAAGAGCAATCATTGGATTAAACTGAATCTTCTAAAAAAGTTTATCCAGAAATCTAGTTAATTTGTTGCTAGTGTAGGATAGGTATTAACCCTTGTGCAAACTCTTTTTGAAGAAAAAAGCAATACTTAGGAGAAAATGATAACTAGTTTTCATTCGTTTCCACTCTTCTGCAAAATTCATCAGTATGAGCGAGCTTTTCAGCCTTATGCTTGGCGTCTCATAATGTCTCCTGGTCTCTGTGGTCTGTTAATAACCTGTGTTTAGGTTTAACTCAAGTGTTTCTTAGTTTTGAACAAACAGTGATTTTTAAAATGACTCAGTAATGAACAGTTCAGAACAACTTGAGAAACAGAGTGGGAGAAATTTGATAGTTTACTGAATTACTAGAATGAAGCTTAACTCATAAAACCATTTTAATACAAGTTTAACAACTGAATCCAACACAGTTGTTTAAAGTCTTGCTTTATTTATAAAGTATCATAATAAAAAGGTGTTACACAGAAGATAAAATGTGGAATAATGGGGCATCACTTTTCAGAAACATGTCCATGGTGGTTTACTGGGTTTCGTTTTTTTCATCACATGTTACATCATGAACATTCCTCGCTATTAATGGAAGTCTTCTGTTGAGGTCTGTAAAAACTTCTGCTAAACTAATCTTTACTGGGAATTTTTGGGATGCTTTCAGTTCTTCATTTTCTTTTGCCTCTCCTTCAGCTATGCATTCACTAAGTGACAGGCATTTTCCATCTCCATCATGAACTCAAGGGGGCCACTGTGGCGCATGCAGTCTCCTGGGATCGAAATGTCACATGGCGCACAGCCAGCCAACAGGGCAGGGAGAAATGCTATTTTGCTGAAAAATGCAAGGTGCTTTGTTTTCAAGCTCACTGAAAAAGTGATAAAATGAAAATTTCCAACTATCTCTGTCTACGTGTACATCCCCCTAATCACTAAACGGTAAAACTTCTAGATATGTAAAAGCCTTTATAGCTTCTACCGGAAAGACATGAATTTCATAAACTGTAACTTGAGAGGTTTTGCTGTAGTTTATCCTGCAAAAGATCATGAAAGAAAACAAACAAATACAAAAAATACTATGTCATGTTTTACACAATAAGATCATTGGAAAAAATGTTAGGTGTGTGTACAGCAATAAGTGATCTAGCCACAAGATGTCCTCATAAACTGATAGTACACACCAACCAGGAGCCAGGAGCAAAGTGTAAACTCATTCTGGCATACTTTATTATTTTATGTATCATTTGTAGTACTGGGAACAAGGCATTATGCATATGAGGCAAGCATTGTACTACTGAGCTATACTCACAGTTCTGTGTGAGTCTAAATTAGGCTCTGGCAATGTAAAAGTGAATGAGATATAATCTCAGACTTTAAAGAAACAAAGTAGATAAATTACTGCAGTGGTGGAAATTTTTGGAGATAGAATACAGGCTTCTTAGAGTAAAGATCTTTTTTTTTTTTTTTTTTTTTTTAAAGAGAAATAAACCTTTGTTTCCTTGTTTCAAGATTTCTAGGTTTTAAAAGTATGTTTTGGGGAGGGTAGAATCAGTTGGAAAGTCTTAGAAAATTCCATCTGAGTTAGAAGAACATGCAGGAGCCACGGGAAAGCAGGCAGTTCAAAAAATACAAATGTGAGCACCTCACAGAAATCAAAGGTACCAGGGCATATTTTAAGGTACATGTGTTTAGCACAGCTTAATTCCCAAAGTCTCATTTGATTATCTAACTTTGGCTAGGATGACAAAAGTTAATATATGTCGATGTTAAATTTTCTGCTACAGAATAGTCTTTTTCCTTTTCCTAACTGAAAGGCCATTGGGCATGCTAGTATACAAAACTGGTTTAAAATTTACAATGAAATAGAGATAATTTTGCACCATTCAGCCTGACATAGCATGAGAAATGCTTTTATGTATTGCCTATTTATTTAGTCCTGGGGACTGAATCCAGGGCCTCACATATGCTAGGCAAACACTACTCCTGAGCCACACCCCAGTCCTGTACTGCCAATTCTAGTTTCCCTAAGTAAAATAAACCAGTGATGAGTCTTTGTGTTCTAGTACTACAAGAAAACAAACAAATGGAAAGTACCAGTGGAGGAATGTCCTGTCCAGCCTCCCAGAGAAAAAGCCTTGTGGGCACAGAGGCACTGACACTAACCTCCCATGTCTCTGATGAAGACAGCGGTGAGGGAAGCTGGAGAGAGAACACTAAACAAAGAGCGAGCCCCATCTAAGTCAGCATACGGGCTCTAGTGTACACAGCTGTTTATTCAGTTACTAACAACAGTTAGAGACCATGTTGAGTAATCTTCCATGCACTGTCTCAGTCCTGCAAATGTGTGAAGTGGTACTTTTACCATCTCCATTTTCCGGATGAGAAAACAGCTGTTTGACTCCTTAATTCCCTGGGTTAGCATCCCTTCCCATCTCACCTGGAGCACTTCAGACAACCAGCTCTTGACTCAATAGCTGTCTTATGAGAAGATGGGTGTGAATGAATCCTTTTACATCGTAGAGTTGGACATTTGCCTGCCATGACCTAACAAAACAGAATTGCCCAGATGTGTTCCATTCCTAAAACTGAAGGTTGGATGACTGCAATAGTTTAAACCACTAGGCTTGGCCCCCTCCAACACAAAGGGCTCCTTAGGTTATCAAAATTGTCTTACACGTAGGTATACCATCTGTCCCTTCTCTATATGGCCCTCAACGTGCTGCCTCTTCCCCTCCATGGACTTAGGTCATTCATGCTATCACAGCACCTTGCCCCTCACCCCCAACATCTAGGCTCAAATGCCATTACTAACAGACATACTCCCAGTGATTAACAGTGTCTCCCTTCCTTTTCCAGTGAAAACGGAAGGGCTGCCTAGTAACAGCAGATGGTCTTTATTTATTTTTTACAGTGCTGGAGATTGAACCCAGGGCCTTGCATGCTAGGCAAGTGCTCTACCACTGAGCAACATTCCCAGCATGAAAATGCTATTATTCACCATGGTGTGGTCCCTTATAATGGAGGTCTTTGTAGATCTGAGAATTCTTCTTAGTCAACAAACCAGTCTGGGTCTGAAAGACTGTACAAATAGTAGCACAGAGAACAGACAATAGTGGTAGGTGAGAAATTTGCATGTATTTATGAAAATGGCTGTTTTCAAACAATTTGCCCTGACAGACACTGCTGATTTTGTGTAACACTACAGATGGCAGGAGTTATATCTGAGGACAATGTATGAAAGCCACTTTTTACAAATAGAAAAGGAGGTAAAAAGCATATGATAGGATGTGATGATGTGACTGGAGGAACAGCAACAGCAACAGATGAAATGCACCAGAAAACCCTAACATATTGGTGCCTTGCGACTCGGATTGGCAGTGTTTGTGAGCTTCTGGGCCTCACCCCCAGTCTTGAGCTCCCCTGCCTAACAAGCCACTTTTCTTTCCTCTGGGACCTGCTTATTTGCCGCTGCTAGCCTGCATCCAACACTGATCCACCTCATTTGTCACAGGCGAGCCACCGTTCCATCCGAGGTTTTCTGTTCCGTTTTCTTAGCCTTAAAAATTCATAAGCTTGTGTCAGGTAACCTCTTGCCATCCCTGGACAAAGATAGCAGTTCTCACGTTCCTTGGATAACTGAGGCAGAGTGGCTACCCTCTTGTCCTCTGGGACCCTGCCCCTCACTCAGTGATGGCCAATGAGAACGGGTGTTGGGACCTTCCTTGTCACACTTTCAAAACAGGTGATGACCGCTTTTGCTAAGTGTGACCCAGGGCAGCTTTCACATTCCGCGGGCAGGGCTAAAGCTCTCACATTCAGAGGCAAAGTTCTTCTCTTGGCTCACCTCTAATTCGGCCACTATGGGGAATACTATTTCCTGGCCCCTGAAAGACACACCTCTGGTACCTGGTTCATAACCTTGGTGCTCCCGGCCTCAAGGCCATAAAAACCAAAAAACTGATCTTTTATTGTCAGGTGGCTTGGCCGACCTACCAGCTTAATGGCAGCCCACGACCTAAAGGGAAAATGTTTGACCCCTCTATCCTTCAAGATTTATATAACTTTTGTCATGCCAATGACAAATGGATAGGAATCCCTTATGTCCAGGCCTTTCTCACTCTGAGGACGTGCTCGTCTCTCATTTAGTCTCCCCTTTCCTCACTCCCAGCAGTCTCTAACTCTTCCTTTACTTCCTCTCCCCAATCTCAGACTCCTCAAATCCCTCAACCTAAGTCATTTATCCTGTCAGACAGCCCCTCTTTTTCTTTCCCCTCTGCTCCTGCTCACCACACTCGGTCTCGCGTTTCAGCCACCTAGCAGGCTGCATGGTATTCGACCGCCATCTTGCAGTTCCATACCACATGGTCCTTAGCAGCTATCTTGCTGCAGCTCACATGGAGGACAGCCGCCATCCTGTGGTCCCTCATCATGTGTTCAGCTGCAGCCATCTGTTGCAGGTCACACGATAACCAGTTGCCATCTTGTGCTCCCTTACTGTGTCACCAGCAGCAGTCATCTTATTGTGGGTCTCATGGTAACCAGTCGCCATCTTGTGCTTCCCTGTCACATGGTGATGAATAGCCATTTTATGGTTGATCACTCTATAATTGCCCACAGACACCTGCTGGGTGGTTGGCTGCTCAGTGGCTATCTACGCCTCCCACTCCACAGCCTTCTCAGCCTCAATTCCTATTCCCCCCTCAAAAACAGGCTGGTCCTGAGGTACAAGTTCGTATTCATGTTCCTTTTTCCCTTGCTGACCTATCTCAGATTAACCATAAATTAGGTTCCTTTTCTGCTATTTTATTTCAAGAGATCTCTGTTAGTTGACCTACAAAAAGGTTCTCACTAGTCTAGTTATTATAGTTCAAATTGGCCAAATATATTTGAGTGCACTCTAATTGCATTAGATGTTTGTCTGTTAAACTGTGTATGTTTCTATTTCCAATTTGTACAGATGGTCTATACATGTTTCTTTGCTGGTCATATCCACAAGCAGCTGTTCCTTTTATTTGAGCTCAACAATCTTTTCTCTTTTCCTTTTTTTACATTTTCAGATCATTTACTCAAGGTTTATTTGGATTATAGATTTAAAAAGCATGCTTCCACCTGGGTTGCCAGCTGGTATAATTAAACAAAATCCCTTGAGGTGAGGAGAGATTAGACAGGACTTCAACTGATGAATAAGAAAGTGGCCACCTGATAACTTTGATCAGTTCTTATTCACTAACTGGAGGCCCCAATAATCTCCACAGCCTTATGAGAGACACCCCAATGAAGGTTCATATGGCTAAGAGAATTCATTATTGCTGATCTTATGGTATATACAGCTTCACGTATAAAACTGGGATTGTTTATGATGATAAACATTTTCTTTCAGATCCAGACATCTGCCTTTTTCTTGTGCTCTAGCCAGGAACCAACATGAGGTCACCAGTCAAATGATAATTTTTATGTTCACAAAATCTGACTCCATCCACAAAAGGACCTAAGAGCCAATGGGTTACAATTGCTATAACTTAGAAACAGTTTCGAAACTTAACTGTCAGTCCTACTGCTCGTGCTTTGATTAAAGTTTGTTCTTGCCTAGAAGGTGCCAAACCCCAAGGCATCATACAGATGAAGACAAAGGTCCAGGAAAAGGTTATATAATGTATGTTGAGGCTATAATTAACTATACTCAACAGGCCTTAAATGACACTGCAGCTGATCTCTCTCCTAAATAAAAAAAGGTAAAATTAATAAAATAAGCCATCCTCCAAATTCAGCTGGCATTAGACATTCTAAAAGCACAGGAGGAACTTACACAATTGTAAAAACTAAATGTGTGTAAAATTCCCTGGACCTTATCCTTATTCTCCTTATGGGAAGCCATTACTAGAACTGTACTCATAATTATCCTGTTGATTCTATTATTTGGCTCATGCACACTCAACTGATTCTTTGCCTTTGTCTTCTTTAGACTTAAAGCTGTATGCCTACCCAAGATGAAAATCCTGGTATCTACTGAGGGCCATTAGTTTGAAGCTCTGCATAGTATCCCTGACCGCCATTCATCAACTACGACCTCCTTCAGCCCGAAGAAGCCTGATCAGTCATCACCCATTACCCCTCATGGCAGTTCGGGTTACTTCTTCAGAGGGGTAAATGTTGCAGGCAGCTGAGTCAGTTAAAAATATTATAGGCAGTCAGACACAGCTAGGCCCTCAAAGGAGCCAGCACAGAGGACCAGATGTCTTGTGACCTTGGAGGAAACAGATACCTCCTGCTGTAGCCCAGATCCCAAAAGGCTAAACTTGGCTCTCAAACCCCACAGTGAGACCTTCTTAATATGGCTTTTCATATTTTCAACAACAGAGATAAAACTCAAAAGGGAACTTGCTAAATATCAATCTGATCTTTTAGCAGTGGCACTTGGGGCTCCTAAGACAGATAAACCAAAACAAGGCAGAGCTGCCAGAGGGCCCCCCCTCCATCCTTCAATGTGAAAAGGACGGACACTGTGCAAGAGAATGCCCGACCTCACAAGTTCCTCTGGGGCCCTGCCCCATCTGCAATCTGAAGGGCCATTAAAAGAGTGGCTGTCCTAGCCTCCAGAGAGCAGGTAAGCCATCCTCTAACTCCCTGCCCTCACAGGAGATCTCATCACCACCAGATTCATCACTGGCTGGTCTACTTGGACTTGTTGCTGAAGATTGACAGTACAGGGCCCACAGCCCCCATTTAAGGTATCCTTCTCAGAGCCCTGAGTCTCACTGGGGGTCTCAGGACAGCAACGAAATTGGAGTGGTTCCTACTTGCTCTTCCTTGCAACTCCAATGGCAGTCAAGGATGCAAGCGTTCACCAATGAGAAACTCCTTGTCCTGGCTGAAACACCTGGTACCAACTTCTATATGGGCATCAACCGTCATCCCATCAACCCTCCTAAACCCCAACACAACACCCTTGTCCAGCAGGAAGTAATAAGAGAGTCTTTGCCATTTTCCTAACAATACAAAGACAGGAATGAAAGCCCTAATTGCAACTCCCTTTCCCATTTGTGCGTGAAGAAAATTCCAATCAGTTCCTTATACATCATCAATGCCTGCCCCATGTGCCACTTCCAATCAGAGGTCATATAACTCTCTGCCTCTCTGTATCCGGTTGAAGGAGATAGCCCAACCGTCACGGGTTGTGTGCTCCTGTCCATGTCCTCAGTAAACGTGTTCTTTTCTTTAAAAAAAAAAAAAAAAGAAAAAGAAACAGATGAAAGTTATGTAAAAAGAGCTCTAAAAGGGTACACGCAACAGAAGTACTGTGGTTTGCCCATGCTGCTGATAGCAGTCCAACACTGGGCTCCGAAATAAATGTCTTAGTATAATTATACAGATGGCTACAGCTTAATGGTAAAGAGCTCTGGTTTTGGAAACTGACTTTGACAAGATCCCAAACTAAGATTTCCAGGCTATGAAGTGAAGATAATAATAGTACGCTACCTCAAAGAGCTTTGTAAAGCTCAGAATAAAATTCACAACCAGTGGTTAGGACCAAGCATGGTGCTAATCAAAACAATTTGCACTCCTCTCAAAACCAACAGCAAACATTTTGGTTTGTATAGTTTATCATGAATTTACTTAAACTGTTTCTATTGTCAAGGTCATCAACCAACATTAAGCCCAACAGACATTTGGCAGCCATTTCCACCCTGAGGTGGCCTCTCATCATCTGGTAACATCCTGCACCTTTCCGGGATTCTCCCTCCCATGGACTCCATGTTCTCCTGGTTTCCTTCTTACTCTATTGCTGTTCCATGTTCTCCTTCACTGGCTCTTATTCTCTAAGAATCTTGGCATGAGCTAACCAGTTAGACTGGTTAGATGTCCACACTTGGCATCTAACTCACTCAGGATATGGCACAGACACTGCAGCCAGGGGTGATAGTCTGGGCTATGGGACAGAGAACTTGGGTTTAGACCCTCTAGTACTTGTTAAGACCTTGGGAAAGTTACACTTCCTTTTCTTACGTGTAAAATAGAGGTAATGACAGTCTTTACTTCACAGGGTTGTTTTGAAGGTTAAAAGAAATGATGTAGAGAAAAATAAAATACTAAGTTAGTGTCTGTCTCACAGTACTCAACAAATGCTACTTACTACTAAAAATACTAAAACTTCAAAAATGACCTCTGCTGACCTGCTTTCTCATACAATTAGAAATTTCACCCTGCTTAGTTTTCTTTTTTTTTCAGTTTGCTTGGTTTTACAACCCTGAATAACTAAGTGCTTTTCTGAAGGCAACTAAGACCTTCTAAGATCTTCCAGCATCTACTGAGTGGCTCACTTCCTTTCTGAACATAGCTCCTCCGTGTGCATGGTTATAAAGTTCCCTACTGCCGGGCGTGGTGGCGCACGCCTGTAATCCCAGCACTCGGGAGGCTGAGGTAGGCGGAGCGTTGTGGGTTCGAGGCCGGCTTGGGCTACAACGCGAGCGCAAGGCCGGCCTGAGCTACATAGTGCGACCCTGCCTCAAAAACCAGGGCCGGGAGTTTGACTCAGTGCCTTAAGCGCCTGCCCTGGCAGGCGCAAGGTTGTGAGTTCAATCCCCGGTGCCGCAAAAAAAAAAAATAAATAAATAAAGTTCCCTACTATTAGTACTCAAGATATATGTAACATAAAGAAACTCAACAGGGAGTGGAGACAAATGGTAAATCTAGCAAGTGAATCCTCTCATGACTAATAGAATTAGATAAAAAATCTTAGGGCAGACAGCCCAACTGGTAAAACAATCAAAACTCCTGGGGTTACCACTCATTTTTCTGTCCTATCTCATTATACAATTTATCAGCAAATTTTGTCAGGTGTCTCTTTAAACACATTCAGGACCCCAATCACTTCTTAGCACATCCACTGTGTCCATGCCGTGACCATTTCTGAGTTGTTCCAAGTGCCTCCCAACTTACCTCCCTACTTTGCCCTTGCCCCGTTATGCATATTCTCGGTATTAGCAATACAAGCAGTCCTTTAAAAATGTAAGTCAAATTATATCACTGCTAAAAGTCCTTTCTAGTAGAGCTCCATGTCACTACAGTAAAAGCCAAAGTCCTTCTAGTGACCTACAAAGCCATGCGTGATCTCGCTCCCTTGTGAGATTC